>JAVIWC010000642.1:0-204560 GCA_031894815.1 Creontiades dilutus
ATGATTTGATTCGGTACATATAGCATCGGAGTGGGCATACGCCTTGGTACCATCTAGCTTAGTGAGCAATTGGAAAACGAACATTTATGACGTCCTGTGGTCGAAAACAAGAACACTGCACAGTAGATAGACATTCAACAAGTTGGTGAGTATCACAACGCGGGGTAACCTATAACGACAACAACCCGCCTAAACCACGTCGTATTCATGCAAACGAATTGGCATCAGTGCTCATTTATACTACGTTTTGATTATAAACTATACTTCATACCGATTACCTCTATCTCTTTATCCGTGTACACATATGAACGCACACCCTAATGTCGTACCGTACATATAGTGAAGTACTTGAAGGCGCATACTTACAATCAATAGAAACACCGTTCAGATTGGTCTCTATTTTCTTCTTGGATTTTTTCTTGGCCGGCAGGTTTTCTTCCATTTCTTGCGGCATTTTCGCGGACTTTCGTCTTCGCTTTCGTTCGGGTTCCGAGTTGAATTCTTCATCTTCTTTGGGCTTTTTGGCGACAGCTTTCCCGAAGAAATCCTTCAAATCTTTCATTATTTCACACACTATTTCACTCACCATTCGTTTCATCCACGTCCGACTCAACTTGAAATGTGATTAATACGCGAAAATCGCTAACATTCTACGATCTGATCAGGTAAACTTGACGAAAAATGGAACGAAGAAAAGGTGATTTTCTCCTTCGCGCTCTTCTGTAGGACAACATCGGCAGCGCCACCTGAAGACCAGTAGTCAATGGCAACACTGCTTCTTATCACTGAGATATTTAAATTGTATGGAACATAAACAATGTTTCAATACATCTAATAATCAAACAACAGAAAAAATTCAAAAATAATTGAAATAATAAATTCCAAGCCAACTATCCCAGGATTTCCACTTGTTGGCACTCCGCTATATAGTATCCATGCAATCAAGGCTGTAAACGGAAGGTTGGTATCATGGAACATTTGCGCCGGCGGGATTTTTAATTCGTAGACAATTTTGACTTGAGTGAATAGGTGGTGGTTTGGATTCTCTATACAACTAAACATAATAGAATTTTCCATTTCTGCTAACTTAAGAGAAAAAATACCTAATCTATCGTAATGTCTTCAAAATGTAATTACCACAAAATCTTCTTCATGGAAATAGTATGTAATTCTCACTTCAGTCGTTCGAGAATCTCTGAAGGAGAAACATTGTGCCGTCTAACGCTAAACAGTAGCCCGTGAGTGCAGTTGTTTTACCCGCGGTGCGATAAGCCAAGAAAGCGATGGTGTGCTGATCACCGACATTATTGCCAAAACTAAGCGCAAAAAGCGGTTGCGAAACATAAACAGAATTCCTGACCCTTCCATCCGAACCGGAATAGGTGAGCTATATAATCTTGTCAGTACGGTTTGTGGCTACTTGTCCGATCTAAATGATATTGTAATTGAGTCAAAGGGTAAGATAAAAGATCTCGAGCTGGAAAATTCTTTAAAAGAGGCGGCGACGACCTCTCGAGCAGAGCGTTTCCAAATTAAAACTAAATCTATAAACCCGTGGGATGACGAAGAAACCGATACTGCGGATGAAGATGAACTCGCTAGCGAGACAAAGTGGATCAGAATGAAACATAAAAGAAGGAGATCTAATGAATCTCCTCCTGAGAAGCAAATTAATTATTTTGACGTACGCGAAAAAAAAAAAAAAAACCCTGCCTATTAAGTCGGGGATTAAAGGCACTGTGTTACTAGCTTTTAAAGGAAGCCACTGACAAGTCTTGTAAAGTAACAGCACTTAATAGACCATTGAAAATTGATTATTAACGTATTTCAAATTTGCCCAAAGTCCCCCCCCATAACTTCGTTCAATCTCATGACTCATAGCATCTTAATATATTGAATACCAATGAACCAAAATATAAATATAATTAATTTGAGTTATTCACAATGTATAAACTTTTAAGAAAAGGAGGAACATTTGGTAAGTGCTCAATGTAAAATACCATATAATTTTTATTAAATTGAACAAACTAATAGATGATAAATACATTTTTGTACGAAATGGAAGCCCTAAACAAACTTTAAAATGAAAATTTCTTTTTTTCGAAATGTTTTAATGATACCATCAAAAGATAGTGCTGAATTATGTGCTCTATTGATATGATGGCCAAGTTGATTAGTCGTTGCGTCAAGTTCCTGATGTAGTTTTTTATTATCCGCAGTTTTCTAAAACTTCTTTCATTCGATGCTACACTCACGGGTATGGTAAGAAAAATTCTCAAAGCTGTGGTTATTTCGGGATAGGGGTCATGGAGGCCGTTTTGGCAAATGTAAACCAAAAGTTCGAATGGAGTAGACTCGCCTCGTCAACTACCCTGCATACGGCCGCTCAAGGCTAGTTCTCGCCTCGCGAAGTATACGTTTTCTATATCCTTTGTCCTTTGTTGTAGGCCTATTGCATTCCTTATTTATATTGTTTTTCCCATCAGTAAATATTTTCAAATTTACTCCAAACGTTCATAATATTTAAGAGAACTTGGTAAGCTGTCACTTTTTTGCCTGTTTGGAAAATTTAACTTTGGCGAAATTGCCCCCCCCCCCCCCCCCAGTTACGTCCCTGCTGATGATGATATTTATCGACTAGTCTCGTAAATTGAGAGACAAGAAAATCAAATGGTTCAGTTATGAGGACAAAAATACTAGGGCCATTAAATTGATTCGGGGTTCACATCCTACTTGCCAAAAGGATGACATTGTAACTGATCTACAAACCAAGGACCGAAGTTTTAGATGCCGTAAACTTGAAAAAGCGTGTGGTGATCGAAGAACATGGTACTAAGACAAAAACCACGAAGGATCTCCCCCTATATATGTAACCTTTTGATAATAACGAAAATATCAACAAAATTTATGACATTAAGACAATTTTAAATTTAGTAGTCCGCATCAAACCATTGAGGAAATCTGGCCGACAGGTTCCCCAATGCAAAAAATGTCAGGGGTTCAATCATACAAAATACTTTTGAATGAGAAACAACTTGTTTTTAAAAATCAAGGTTTCCGTCTCTCTGGGACGGGGATAGATCCAAGGAAATAGGGATGGAATTAATTTTCAACGCTGATTCAAATGGTCCCAAATCCGTTAAACCGCCATAGCTTACAATGGACTCTTCCCTGAAATTCAGGCGTAATTCAAATAGGTAGGATCACAACTAACACGATACTTTAAAAAAATATCGATGGATATATCGAATATCGTTATTTTTTCTGACCTTTGCTGAGGTGAGGGCTGCCGTAGGAGGGGTTGCTGAAGACTGATGAAATGACAGACACGTAGATAGGTTTTTCGACAAAGAAAACGATTAAAAAAAAAACACATTAATGCCGTTTATTTACATATAAATTATAATACAAAAAGTAAAGTATTAAATACTAAAAATCATACATAATTATACTTAAAGTAAGTACAAAACAAACGAAAATTTTATGTAAATTACTAATTAATTACTAGCACGATACTTTTTTAAATAATCCATAAATTATGGATATTTAAACAAGTATCGTGGTAATTTTTTTTCCATTGGACACGCTAAATTAATAAAAAAGCATTGAAATTTATAAAAATCTATTTGTCCATTTAATCTATCTATGAAGAAATTTTTGTTTTTAAACTGTCAGAGATTTCCGTTTATCTTTATTTCTCAAGAATTTAGTTCGATTTTTCAACACTTGATATAACGCTTTTTAATACACGACACTGGTAACGAATTACTAACACGATACTTCGATTTAATATTGTTATTTTGACCGATAGGTACCGAAACCGCTAAGCACTATCGAGCTAAGGCTATTTTTTTCCCGATATCGACATAGGTTTTTGTATATAAATATAAAATAGCGTTGAAATCCAGAAACATTCCCGAAAGCCTCAAAACAGATTTATACCAAGAATTTTTTGTAAATTTTTATTTTTATACTTTCGGAGAATTCAGTATAGCTTTATTTTTCAAGAATTTAACTCGATTTCTTTTTAATTCAATGTAGCGCTTTTTAATTCACGACACATGTAACGATGTACAAACTTCATTAAAATGTCGATAAATTTAACTGTAATTTTGTCCGATATCAATATAAGCTGTAGTGAGGTAAGAGCTGCTATAGGAGGGGTCATATAAGGGGTAGAAGATTAACTGAAAAAATGACTGATATATCGATACCAATGTTTTACGACAGAGATAACGAATTAGTAAAACGATACTTTTCTAAAAATCGGATATTGATATTTTATTCCGACATTGACGTCCCAAACCTGGATTCAGTTATGGGCTTCCATAGGAGGGGTCATATAAGGGGTAGAAGGTTAACTGAAAAAATGACTGATATATCGACACCAATGTTCCTCGATATATAGCAAAGTTTTCGGAAATTTCACCAATTTCAGAAATTTCCAAATCAATTTCAGAAATTTCAATTTCAGAATTTTCCATTTCAATTTCAGAAACCGCTCCCACCCAGATATTGATCACATTCTGAAATTGAAATGGAAAATTCTGAAATTGGTTTGGAAATTTCCGAATCTGACTTGGAAAAGCTATAGATAACGAATAACTTAACACGGTACCTTTGAAAAAATCGAATATTGCTATTTTGTTTCGGAGTTGACGTCCCTAACCTGTACTGAGTTATGGGCTGTTATAGGAGGGGTCATATGAGGGATAGACGGGGGAGAAGGTTGAGCCGTTACCTGGACAAAGTGCCGTTCGGTTGTCAGGCAGGTGAAGGCGAGAGGGAGATAGGTAGGTGGGGAAGGTGTTGAGGTGGAGGGGAGGGGGGCAGGTTCCTCCCCACCACCTCCTCGTGTTTACCCGTCTGCTGACCTTGTTTACTTTCCCAACACCCCTCCGCTCCCTCCGCGGCCACCGCGCGCGGGTCGTCGACGGGCGGAGGTTCGAGGGGGCGACACAAAAAAAGGGGGACTCCTCCGCTCCCGAGAACAGCCCACAACAGAATAGTACATGGCGAGTGGGGGGTTGGAAACGGCGCGCCGACCGGAATGGCCGCCCCGTGACGTCACTCGTGACCCCCTTCCTCCCCTACAAGTCCTTGGACTCTCGGAGAAAAACAATTCGGTTTCAGTGTTGTTCAGAGCTCGGTCCGTCGATACCGCCGGGACGTCACTACGTCACTATTTGCCCGTTGCAAATTTCCATCAAACTCCCTTGCAAATTTGTCATCGCCCGACGACGCGCCAACGTCTCAAAAACACCGGGAAGTTCATCTCGTTCCCCGAGTTGAACGTTCCATCTCGAAAAAACCCACCAGTCGCCTCGCCCCGTCGTTTTTTTTCTTTTTGGTTCGAGATCCCGGTTCAGTGTTTTCGCCGTCGACGTCGACAAAACTCGCTCGCATTCTCAAAAACGATGGATTCCCTCCGAGAGCAAGTCATGATCAATCAGTTCGTCCTCGCCGCCGGATGCGCCCGAGAACAGGCGAAACAGCTGCTCCAAGCCGCTCACTGGCAGTTCGAGGTAACGTCTCCTAATCAGTAATCCAATCGTCCCCCATTAAAACCCCGTAATCCCCCCCATTAAAGCCCCATAATCCACACCGCCTCCCCAATTGAGTGTCGGTAAACGTCAATAATCCGCAGGCTATTCTTGACAGTTCCCACGGGCTCTTTGATAAAAATCTCTATTTTGTAAACAAACCCAAAATGGCCGGCTCCCCCTCCCTTCCCCTCCGTCCACCCCTCCTTCCCCCTCCCCTCCTCATCATCCGCCACGTTTTTCTGTTATTATTTTGGTTTCCTCTTTCTCTCCCGTTCATCGTCTTCGCTGTTTTGTTGTCATCTTCTTATTTCTTCTCTCGACATCCAAACTAATTTTATCAAGAGGAAAGATAAAAAATCGATTTTGCGTTTGTTTGTCACGATTTGAAACTGAATCAACGCGACCGATTTCAAAAATGATTTCACCATTGGAAAGCTACTTAAGTCCTCACCGAATAACATACCTACCCTACATATGAGAATATTCTATATCTTCAGAACGTAATGATACGTAATGCATGCACTCCAAAGATATCCAGACAACTCCGGTTTATGTATAATTTAACCTGTGTGGAATTTTGCTACGCATTCCATTGACAGATTTCTACCGTGCTACACCACGACCGCCTACACCCTGGGAACAATCAGTCTTCTTCTTTTCACGTTGACATAAGTACAAATGTGGTGAGGTGCACCCACCAAACTCGCTCAGTACATCAGTACTAAGTAGCACAAGAAGATTTGCTGAATTCTAAGGCATTGTAGCATTAGCAAACTGAATTAAACCTTTAGCAAACTAAATTAAACTTTCAGCAAACTAAATTAACCTTTTTGCAATTGAAATTGAACCGTTCGCAATTAGAATTAACCTTTTTCGCTATTGAGGTTAACCCTTTCGCAATTAGAATCAAACCTTTCACAAACACAGATATGGAGGTAAAGTTTAATTCTAACTGCATAAGGGTTAATTCCAATTGCGAACTGGTTAATTCTAATTGCGAAAAGGTTAATTCAGTTTGCTAATGCTATATTAGCTCAGAGTTATATCAGTTCTCGGGAGAATGTAGAGTAGATAAGGGTAATTTGTAAATTTCGGTCACATTTATGTCACTGGTCAGTAATGCCGTCGAATGCAGTTTTGTAAATTTTTAAAATTTGTCTCCTATGTGGATGTACATGTTCCTTGGATAAATATGTAAAATTTGTACCTAGAGAACCCAGTAGAAAATACAGAAGTGCTGATTTCTCACTCCTCACTGCTGTCACTGACTGGAGGTGTACAACATCCATCAACACTACTCAGCGAAATATTTATTGGGGCCTTTGTATCCACTTACACTATGAAAGAATATACCATCAAAATAGGGTAGAAGTCTAGAAAAGGTGACCCCTTCCTGATAAGACCGTCGCCATATTGAAAAACCCGATGTCTCCTATCGATATGTTCTGTCTAGTTCGCTGGTCTCGCATCTCAAAAACAAAAACGCTGCAAATTCTTTCACTGGGGTTTATTATTCAATTGGCTTGCGTTCATGATTTGAATTTCTACTAAGCTTTGGAGTGTGCGTGTTTCACAGGTGATAGAGCGATTATTGAATTTCAGGAGGTATGCATAGACGTAAACTGTTCTCAATCCAAAAACCTATTTGGATTGTTCAGTTGATCATATTTGTGTGCCTCCTGAAATTCAATAATCACTCTATCACCTGTGAAACACGCACACTCCAAAGCTTAGTAGAAATTCAAATCATGCACGCAAGCCAATTGAATAATAAACCCCAGTGAAAGAATTTGCAGCGTTTTTCACAGGTGATAGAGCAATTATTGAATTTCAGGAGGCACACAAATATGATCCACTGATCAATCCAAATAGGTATTTTGGTTAACAAGCGATTTACGTGCTATAATAATAATAAACCCCAGTAATAATATTGAATAATATTTACCTATATATTAACGTTTCATGCATATCAGAATGCCAACCCGTGTATCGGCTATAAATTACAAGTATCCACATCGGCTATCACTCCAGTATCCACATTCACTACAACTCGACGCTATCGGCATCACTAGGTTACTAACAAACAATAATAAACCAAAATACGCAAATTTTGCCACCATAAATCGGGACATACATCGGGAATGGTTTGACCTACGGACGTGGGGAAGGGCTCATTCGATTCCTAATGGTATGCTCTTCAAATAGGAAAATATTTAGGCCGATTCGACTAGTTTTGAGGTTTCCAGGGATTTTACAAAACTTTTACAGCCCTTAAAGGGCACTTTAAATTGTGTGAGAGAGCTGGCTCAAGAATTGGGGCGTCGTCGGACCAAAATGGATTTTTCCTGAAAATTTCAGATTTTTTGCTCCAGCCGTTTGGGAGAAATCGTGCGTACGGCGGACGGACGGAAAATTTTTATTGCAGATTCGGATTCTACACCCTTTGAAACGTAAACCATGACATTTTCAGGGAGGTTAGATTTTTTTTTTTTTTTTTTCAGAGCGATTACAATGGTTTATTATTGAATAATAAACCAAAAATATCCTACATCAATCCTTTTAGTGAAGTATAGATCAGCTGGACAACTAGGTCGGAATGTGGTAACACTTGTGTTTCTGCGTATTTTAAATGCTTTTATCGATTTAACGGTCGTGAAAATCATTCCATAATACATGGCAGTGGTATCGTTTCAGCGATATATATTGGATGGGTGCTTAGAATTTTAATGAAAACGAGTGCCAAGTCCATTGAGAATTTTCCAAACCAAATTGAGAGGCAAATCAATTTGAGAATTTTCCTCCAGATTTAGCAAATCAAGTTGAGAAGTTTTCCAATGGAAACTTTCACTACTGGAAAAGGAAGAGGGAGTTTTCCCCGAATTGACTCCTATCAAATCTTTTTTTCAAGGCGGTCCAACACTTTTATTGAAAACCAAATTAGTGAAGCAAAATAAAAGAATAGCACTTTATGAACAAATTAACATTGAAATCAGAATCAAAATGAACGAATTTTTGTTTTTGTTGACTTCAATAGACCAGCCAAACGCAGAGTGGCCTCGATTTTATCTGGTCTTAAGAAGACCGTAATTTTTATGAAGTATTCTTCGTTCATTTTGTCTTTTTGATTTCAATGTTAATTAGTTCATGAAGTGCTATTCTTTCATTCTGCTTCACTAATTTTGTTTTCAATAGAAGTCTTGAATTGCCTTAAAAAATTGTCAATTTAATTTAAAACTATCTTCCTTTTTAGTAGTGAATTTTTCTTGATTGGAAAGTTCTCAAATTGATTTGGAAAATTCTCAAATTGGTTTACAAAAATTCTCAAACGATCTCAATTTGATTTGGAACACTTGTGTTTCTGCGAAAATTCTCAAATTGGTATCGAAAATCTCAATTTGGTTTGAAAAATTCTCAATTCGAGTTGGAAAATTTTCAATTCGACCTGGAAAATTCTCAATTCGACTTGGAAAAGCGATATAATTGGATAGGTGCTTAGAATCTTAATGAAAACGGTGCCAAGTGCCATTGAAGGCGGTAATATGGCTCCTCCAGATTTTCCGATATCCTCGGCAACTGGCCGGGCCTCGGGAAACGGTAGCGGTCCTCGCATCCGGTTAGCAGTTCGTTGAGCAGTTTTGTTGGGGGTTGGGCCGCAGCTCAGCTGGTTCAAGGACCCAGACGGGCTTCCCATCATCCTCATTTCTCCCGGTATCTCTACCCCCTTGGTCCTTGCGGAGTTCGTAAGCCGTGTTATGAACTCCTATCAAATCTCTCAATAACTAATTCGAGAATCTACGTAATCGACGATGATCACCTCTGCATTGTCAACGTTAAAATCAATTATTGAAGACTCATTAGCCTTTGGGAGTTTAGGAGGAGGAAAAGAGAGGTATCACGGTGAAAAGTTATATTCCGCCATATTAATGAGGCAACCTCTCTACTAGTTCAGGCTTATACTCATGGTGTTGTGATAATCCTTCAAAGATGGACGAGCACCAGCTATTCACAATGCTACAGGCAAATATTACTCCAGCCCTATCTGGAAATTACAACAAATTTAGTGGCTGGACAAAATGGTAGATACAAACGAGAGCTACCAACTTCTTAAAAAATCTAATTTAGCCGCATCTCAAGTTGAAGGGTTATTAGTGGCTTTGCATGCTGGTGAGACACTGAAGCGGGCACGATTTCAAACTACAACTGAGGAACTCTTTTGCAAAACTTCATTAATCCACTTTAGGCCGAAATTCAGGTTTTTATGAATTCTACTAGATTGGCTTGACTCGCACATTGTGTAAAAGTTTCGTCCGTCAAAACTCAATATTTCTATCGAAACTGGCCCTCCAAAACCTTCTTCTTGTCACAAAACTCGATATATCCCACTTCTCATTCACAATTTCATTAATTTTATAAAAGTTGATGAATGCATCCTCAAAACTTTGAATACTGTTTACACTGGTTTGAAATGGTTTCACCGTTCACCAATAGCCGTCAATGTCGTACAACCTCACCAAGTTTCTTCGGGACTCTTCAAGGTACTCGTAGATGGCTTGACCACCCCACTGCGTCGCGTCTGATAACGCCCCGTAATCAGTTTTTGATCAAGTTCCTGTGTCACTTGATGACATGCAAGGAGTTCTACCTCTCTCAAGCACTATTCTCTCACTGCATTTGTAGGAACATTTTATTTATCTATTTCAAAAATAAATCTCCCCTTAAAGGCGGAGGGGCACACCATTAAATAAAAACGAAAACACTAAACAAAATAAAAGTGGAGAGGAAGATGGAAGGAAGTTTTATAGGTAAAATGGCCACCAGTTTAAGTGAGAGCTCCCTGATGACGCGGTTGGTGATACCGCGAAGATGGCCAGCTGGAGTTACTCCATGGCACTTTTCCCGCACCACACTCCACGCCATGACACGGTTGCAGCCATAACCTTGATGTTATTAGGCGCCACTCCTTTTCGCTCAGATAATGTTTGCTTCAGGTCGTTTCTATCGTATTTAAGTTTCTTAGCCCTCCAAGTCTGCTCCATGTGCACGCTGCCACTGACAACTTGGACATCCAGGATTATGGCAGACCCATTGGGCTTAATGGCAACGATGTCTGGCTTCTTGCACTGGTCGCTTGTCATATGATGCAGTCTCTCTCCCCACATCCCAGCCACTGGATGAAAATACGCCTGCTTCCTTCTTGGCAACCGCATCATGACGTAGAATGCGGCCAGCATCAGTTCGTGGACACTGCTGCACCACATGATACAAGTTCTCATTCTTACCCAAACTGGCTCGGCAGATGGTATCTAGTTCCCTCACGACTACCTCTGGGACACCTCTCCGCTAGTGTAGCGACCCGCACGGCAGGGAAATGTCTGTGGTGGCGGGCCCCAATGCCCTCTGAATCCCACTCCACCCATTGGGAGGAAACTTGGGATTCACATCTTGAAAACACGAGTGTTATAACTTTGAAGTCAGACAGTAACCTTTTTAGAGACTTGATTTGCCATTATATCGGGTTTTCCCCGGTTTCTATAGGTATTAATTATGTACAACTATGATGAAGAGAGAGAAGGTCGATGATGATTCGTAATTATTTTGGGGAAGCATTTGCTTAGGTTCTGTTGGTCTGTTCTTTTATTTAATGAATCGTGTGCTGATGCGAATAATTTCGTTTATAAAAGCTTCTTAAAGCCCTGAAAACTACTACAGGACCTGAATTTGGTGGCTTTTATCATTTAAACGATTAACAGGAGTACAATCCAGCTCTTAGCGACCATACCGACCCGACAGTTCCGCCCCCCCGCTCAACACTCCTTCAACTAACCTTCGGGTGGGCTCCTGTCGCCCTTTGTTATCCCGGCATCACCACTTTTCCGTCCGCCCGAGGGGGTCATTCGTGTACCTGCCACCCCTCCTAGCCGTAGCTTTCATCTCTGTTTACTAGCTCCCCTCCTCTGAGCTAGAATCCCTATTTGTAGGTTGCATAGGCAATTTTTCATCTTCGGTACTTAAATGTGTAAAATTAATCATTTACCTACCTCCTCAAGGGGCTCAAATTTTAAAACTGAGGGAAAATCTTGTGATTAACTCATGAGCTATTTCTGAACATAGAAACTTCCTATTCGAGACACCCTATGGAGTGAGGATTTTTCGTGTTTAACCTAGAATTAAGGTACTATAGAAAACGCTTAGTACCTTGATTCATCATGCATTCAATCATGCTCAACTAAATCTACATCCTACAAAAGGAAAGAAAGTTGCAAGTATAATGTTTTTAAGAAAAAGGCTCTGGACAAGAATTGTACCATAAAATTACCCTTAAGGTAACGGTACCGGTAGTGGCCACAGTTAAGAATTTTTTTCTTTAGTTTTGACAATTGTGGGCCAACAGTAGTACTGACTTTCTTCAGGACTCATTTAGAATATAGCCCGACTCTTCCCTAACATATCCATTGCCTAAAACTATCAAAAGAACAATTTTTTCTATTTTTTATTAATTTTTTCTCACACCTTTATTTTGATCTAGTAGTGGCCACATCAAATTACGAAATTTCCAGTAGTGGCCACGTGCATGTCTCAGTAGTGGCCACTTGACATTTTGCCCTCCTTACGTGTTTAATATCATTAAATTCAATACCAGATGGACAAAATTGATTCTATCCAGTAGAAGCTCTAGGATACAGCCCAACAAACGAGGAAACTAGGGACGGTCATATTGAGAAGTTTACCACAATTTCCAATGATGCTCTGCGCACTCCTAGTTCAACCTCTGACTACAAGATGACATGAGCTGTACCTCCTGCAAGTTTGAAGCCACTAGAAGACCGGGAATCCTTGTTTCTCAAATATAAACTTTAAAATGGCCACTACTGGAGCAGTGGCCACTACCGGTGCCGTTACCTTATGTTGAGTTTATGAGAATTGATTGCGTAGCATGAATTTTCGTTTTTTTTTCCAAATTTTATTTTATGTTTGGTATTTCTAAAATGAAGATAAGAGATGTTGAATCTGATTTTTCGGGATTTTTCAATAGCATGTCACAACTGTATTTATTCTATTTTTGAAATATTGTTCGGATTGTCCGTAGTAGGCTTTTGTACAGTCCGGTTGGTTTTTGATTCTGTAAATTAGTTTAGAACGTAATTCTTTCGGTTCTTTGTCTTTAGTATTTGTGAATAATTCTTTGAGGGTTTTGGAATTTCAAAAAGTGACGTGAGAATCTATTTTTTTAATGTTTTTTAAAGTTTTTTTCTTCAATTTTTAAAAATAAATCCGTGACGTATGGAAACTTGAAATGTCTCTTTAGTTCTTTGTCCTCTGATGTGGTATTTACCAAATGATTAAAATCAAATTTTTCTTTAATTGTTGAAACGTAAACAACAAATTTAGAGGGAAGATTATGAAGTTGAAGGTTTAAATATGTTTTCCTTGGTAGATTACAATGGTTCATTACTGCAAATAATAAAATAAAATACTAGGACAATTACATCCCACATTCCTATCACGAAAAAACCTCGAAAAATCACTTTTTGGTCCTTGTTATCTGGCTTGACGTTATTCTTTTGTACGGCGGATGGACATTGCAGATTTGGAATCTCTTGAATCTGTGCATCATCCTGAAATGTAAACTGACAAAATGTGAAGGTTCTATAAAGAAATTCGGTTATTATCGGAAAATTGTAAACCAAAAATGGGAAAAAGAAACGCGATAGCTTCTCATCTTTACCGGCAAATTTTCTTAGGTCTACGTGCTGTTAGAAGTGGAGTTGAGTTTCCCTGAAATACTGTTGCTCCGCGAAATGTTGGATAGGTCGGCGGTTTATTATTACTCTCCAGGTAGAACTTACGCCGACCGCGTTGTAAATTCTTGAGGCGTCTCCGTCATAAATTAGATCGGAGTAGGGAGGGAAAAAAAATTCGTCCGACGCCCGTACGGTCATTTGGTTGAGCTCAACATCTTGAAAACGGGTAGTAGAAGGTATGCAGAGGTGGTATGGTGGATGAGGGAGGGGGTTGTATGGTGACTATTTTTGATTATGAAGACGGAAGGTGCCAACACGCACTACATGAGTGGGAGCCGTATTTTTATAACAGGGCAAAAGAAACAATGCGGGAGCGTGTTCGGAATTATTTTAGGTGTGAACAAAATATATTTTAAGCACCGTCACAACTGATTAACTCCGAGTTTTCAATTTAAAACGTGTGGCGCGAGGTTTCTCACTGAATAAACACATCAATGACACAAAATAAATTGACACCGACTTATTGATTGTTTTTGAATCGTGCCGGATTTCTCTATGATTGATTTAGAATTGAAAATGTTTGTGCCTAGCTATAAATTAAAATAAAAATAATAATAATAATAATAATAAAAACAACAAATAAATAAATAACTTCCATTTTAACGTATGTCAACCAAAAACAGTTACATTCACCGTTAACGCATTGTAAGTAATTTAGACACCATAAAATGTGGTATCTGGAACGAACTTGATCAACACAATGTTATGGCTGTTATAGCTCGGGAAGATGGATGATAACTATTTTCTTCACAAGTTTTTGGACTTTTTTTCACTTGTAGTGTCACCTTCCTGAGCACGGATACCCTCCCATGCAGGAGTCGCCCTCCTCTGCACATCCTTATTGTTTGGACTGAGCTTGAGGAGGAACGTCCTCACCCAGGCGGAGGAAGAATAGTTAGCAGTCAGATACAAATTCTCTGCACTTGGGTCTGATATTAGGTCAAACATTAGGAGACAATGAATCTGGTTCCCCCCTGGGATTCATAAATCCCAGGTAGATTCAGAAAGGAGTATCCCAGCACACTGTGCTTACGTTTTACCTCTCCCCTTGCAGGCAAGGAGGAAAATCCCTAGCAAAATACCTTGGGAGACGGCTACACCCACAGTCCACGGCCCCGCATCTGACGACGCAAGTATCTGTATATAGGTAAAGCAGGGCGTTCCAGCTCACCCTACCAACTGAGCAGGTTGGTACCCGAGTTATTGGCAAGCCACATAACTCTCGTGCTGGTTCTACTCTGGAAGACAAGTCTACCAGAGAAGTGTCTACCCCTCACCTTTCAGGCTTGGTCTTCCAGCCTGGGTGATCAACTACTGCCACACCACAACTTTGCTAATGCGACGCGTTGGTAGCCTGTGGCACCTCTGCCCTTGTTACTGATTTTAAGTGGGAAATTTATCAGCAAACTGGTCTTCTCACACACCAGTGGCTAGGTGGGTCGGAGGCCTGCAACAAGGAATGTTGCCCTGTAACTGCCGTTTCATCCTCAACACAGGCATCAGGAGACAGTGAAAAGTCCAGTAACTTGTCAATCTCCCATCTCAAAACCGGTACCTCGGGTTGTTGGGATCCTCAGACTACCTGTACACCAGCAGCCCACCACACCACAGTGCCACCAGCCTGTCCCTGATGAGGTTGGATTCCTGGTGGCAGTGGTTGAGTACACACCAACCTACAGGTTTGTCTAATCAGAGTTAGATACTGGATTGCTGAGGATGTTTCTGGACATGTGAGTTTTGTTACACTCTCAAGCACCGACATCCTTAGAAGGTAGAACCAGCTAGAACGTTCGACTTAACCTGCAGTGCCTCTGTGAGCAAGTTACCTTGCAAGGTGATTCTGCAATGGTCTCCTGAACGGTGAGCCATGACCACCGCTCTTAACAAATGTAGGATTTCCTTCCTCTTACTTGACAATTTCTTTTGTCTTACCATTTAAAAAATTCACCTGATTTACCCCTCCCGTTTAAAAAACATACATAAAATCCGAAAGCAAAATAATTTTTGTGGCAAGTCGATTTCATGGTGCATGTTCTAGCGCTTTTAGACGTAATTTTCTTAAAACATTTAATTTTGGAAAGCTGAGAGTCTGGGAATGTTTTCTTGGGAAATGGGGGTTACACAACCGGTTTATTATGAGCGAGAGAAAAGTAGAAAAAAAAACCGATTTTTCTTAAATTCACAAAATTTGATCTTCGGACTAATTTCTCACTCTCCAAGTCTTCTTGGGAAAAATGTTCAAATTTTGCCCTAAAGAGTTGGGAAATTCGACGCTCTCTCCTATGGTATGCTCAAAATTTATTTTTGTGAGTAGTAGATGTGGGGTTTATGGAACCATATTAGTAAGATCGGAATGAAAATAAGATCGGATCTTAAAATTGAAATAATTCGGATAAGAAGCATCTAAACAAAGTCTAGGTAGCATTATATGTTAGAAATGAGCTGTAGAATTGGCGCTTTGATGAACTAATGTTTGGACACCCTGAGCACTTTACAACGTGATGCTGAGAGCTGTGCTCTAGGAAATCCAGAAATGTTCCTTCGGATTTGGCTGTCGACACGCTGTCACGTCAATTGGATACAGTTGGGGAAAGTGGTGTGAGGCCTCGCACCAGATGTTAATCACATGTTCGGTTGGCCGTATATTGCAAACAACTGTTGGTTTACGAACAAACACGCGCCGATCTATCTGTCGTCAGCCTGCCGCCTCCCATTGTCGCTCCCAAGTGGAAAATGTCATTCGCTATCTGCCTTCGCGTTTCGACCAGATAACCTCCCCGTAACCTCCTCGTTCCCTTGTTCGTCGTCTCCTCTTGGTTGGCTCAGTTCGATTCTCGCGTTTCTGGTTTCGACCGTCCTCACTCCCGTTGTGACGTCAGGCCGTTTAGAGCCTTCAGTTTCCGATAAGATTGCGCCGTTGCGCCGGATACGGGCAGCTCCCCCAAGTAGATATGCACATCTTCAGCATGTTAAAAGGGTTGTCAAACTTTAGGAGGCTCTCTACCGAGAAAAATAAAGATAGATGAATTTCTAGTTGGAATTTCGCATCCTCCTTTCTCTACATCAGTCTGTATCATGATTTACAGGGCGAATTCACTATAAACAGGCACATTCACTTTCGTGTTTACATTCTGTCGAAGTTTTTCTGTCGTAGTAGGGGGAACAAATGGGTGAATGTACAGCAATTCGAATAAGCTCATTTGATTGAAAGTATATGACTTGATTTGAAGTAAATTCTACGAATCAAGAACGTTAAAACATAAGTGTTGTTTCGAAAGTACTGTGAGATCCTGATTGTCTTTGACATTCTGATTTTGCTTCCGATTCTGCGAAGCAGCGGAATCCTTGTGTTCACTTTCGAGGGCCAAAAAAATTGTGTTGTCCCAGTTCAAAATTTCCACTCGCATTTTGCGTTTCATAGCCTACTGAACAAATTTGGTTCCTTGTCTGTCGATCTGTCTCTCTGTCCGCATTTCCTTGTTACAGCCATAACTTCCGCAATTTTGAATGAAGTTAGCTCATATTTTGAGGGACTAGGCGGATAAGGCCTCTTGAGGTCCCATACGAATTTCATCTCAATAATATCAGAGTTACGCTCTGCGCATGCGCTAACGTGAAATTCTTGAATCACCCGTAATTTCCACATTTTTCAATGAATTTAAAATGGTGTCACTTTATGACGACCTCCATAAAGATCTCAGAGTGGAAACCGTAAGAGATACTGCGAAAAAATTAGCTCGAAGATATGAACAGCGGCTTCACGCTCATACTAATTTGGAAGCCATTCAGCTTCTTGACAACTCCAGTACTATTCGGCGCCTGAAGAGGACCAAACCCTTGGACTTGGGATGCTGATACCGATGTGATAGTGTAGTGTGGTGCTAGTTAGTGAACTCTCACCATAAAATTGCGTAATTATGTTATAGCTAAATAACTTGATAGTTACTTTCTGTATGTATGTATGATGTAACTAGTTGTTATGTTCAATATATAATACATATTAAATATATAAATATACGCTGCTGTGCCATTTCCTTGCCTGTGTATTTTTATTTTTTTTGCCCTTCGTTTATTCGACATTGATACCGAGGATTCAATCCCAACTAGACCCCAACAGTGATTTTCAACAATTTCATTAAATATGGTCCAGTATTTTCGGAGAAAAAGCTCTTGATAGCGAACGGGATGGTTTTGTTATTTGATTTTTAAACAACACAAACGACGGCTGTGCGTTCGAACAACCCTATTGTTAGAGAAAAATTCTGAAATTACAGCCTATACTGCCTACGATGGAAGTTCTGAGGAAATTAGTGTGAAGCCTCATTCTTGACGTTTCCTTCTGATGTTTGTCTGGTTCTCATTCACTGGTTCTATGGGTTAGAGATGTGCACAAAACCCACAACTGACTGTCCGTTGAATGACCCTGGTATTAGAGAAAATCTCCAAAATTACAGAAACACGTTTATAGTACCTATGATGGAATTTCTGAGGAAAGTGGTGTGAAGCCTCATTCTGATGTTTCCTTCCGATGTTTGTTTGTTTCTCACTCACTGGTTCTATTGGGTTAGAAATGTACACCAAAACCACAAAAAGTTACAACGCTTCATTAGTAATTAAAAAAAATCCAAGTTCGATTTTTTTTTTTATTTTTTTTTTTTTTTAACCAGACGAATCAACGCATGATGAAAAACCGGAGTATCCACTGAAAAACCACGTTTTTCTTACTTGAAAAGCAATTTTCTCCCAGAAAACTACACGGAATTTCAAATCTGGTTAAATCGCTGGAAAGCCTAGATTTTGGCGCATCTTTTAGCACTACAGGATAAAATTCACGTACCTTATTACAGGGACTTATAATTTTTTGAAGAAAGTCGAGATCTCCACGATTTGACAAAGTGTCCTTTTCAAGCTGATTTTTCACCCGTTTCACCTGCTCCAAAAAGTTGGTTCCCCATTAGGGCGATAGGAAATTTAACGCTCTTTCCAAATTTACAGAATTCAAAAAATGACATTGAAGGTATTGTTCAATAAGCCCAGGCGACATCCCACTGATAAATTATTTCATGATTTGAATTTGTTAAACGTCCACCAATTGTACACATTAAATATGCTAAAACTAATCCGTAAACACAAAAACATATATTTTGCTGATGTGAGACAGCGGCAATCAAAATCATACAGGCTCAAGTTGCCTAGAGTAAAAAATACATTTGCTCAAATGACGACAAAATACAGAGGCATGCAAATAGTCAATAAAGATTTTGAAAAAATTATAAATCTAATGAATATAAATAGTGAGCAATTATTCAAAAAAGAAAGTTATAAACTGATAAGAGCTAACCCTTATGAGTACTAACAAAGCAGTTAAAATAAATAATAATAAAAGGCGTGTATACTAAGTAGGTACATCATTTCATGGAATGTTAAATCTAAATTCTAATAATTAATGTGGTGTAAATATAGTGTTATAGATATGTACCTTATAAAAAATTAGATGTAAGAACCAACTCCGGGCTGGGCCACAGTGTTACACTATCCAGATCGGTCATCAGTTATTATTCAATTATAGAATGTAACATGTAAAAATTATGTAAATAAACTATCTATCTATCTATCTATCTATGGTGGAATTAGATTTGAAATCGCACGCAAAATGAGGGAGATATGGCCGTTTTAATGCGTTAAGGTCGAAAATACGAGAAAAATCTTGGAATTAAAAAAAAAAACCGCATTTTCAAGGGTGTAAACAAAAATTGCTAAGAGGCATTTTCGATCAGAAATTTTCCGTAGAATCTTCTCCTGGCCTGTGACCGTCACGAAATGTAACAACCTGTATAGTGCGCATTATGGAAGTTCCGAGGAAAGTGGTGTGAAGCCTCGTTCGTGATGTTCGACTGTTTCTCACTCGCTAGTTCTATTGGGTTAGAAATGTACATGATAACGACCACTGACTGACCGTTGAATGGCCCGGGTCTTGGAAATTACAGAAATACGTCCACAATTCGTATGATGGAACTTCTGAGGAAAGTAGTGTGAAGCCTCAATCCAGGTGTTTCCTTCTGCTGTTTGCCCGGATCTCACGAACCTCACTGGTTGTATCTGGTTTTGCTCGGCTCTAAAAGGCAGTTCCAGCCCATTCATTCGTCACGTTGGTTCGTTGTTCAGCTCAAGTGACGACCTTCTGAAATCACGAAAACAAAGTTACGCAGGTGCGTGAGGACGAGCTCTCAGCTACGAAAACATAAATATTTTGACCCGTAACATGCGTAGAAGTTGAAAATAAGAGAAGGCACATTCCAACAGGTTCAAAATGAAAATCAGAGCCATTTCTGGCTGTTCAAGAACCAAAAAAATAAAGAGACAAAATTGACGAGAAAGTCTATTTCCGCGAAAAATACACAAAAACTTGTAGACCGGTTTCGGTTGTTACACCATCGTCAGTACCCTACAGAATGAAGGAAAAGTTAGTGGACATGCTTCTTTTATACAGACTAAAGATAAAGGTTCCCTCTGATTGGGCGTTACAATAGAAAGGGCTTGGAGTAAAAGTGAAAGGTAAGTAGGGTAGTGAAAGGAAAAATGCACAGGAACATGTCAATTAGTGGAGAACGCCTAATAACACTTACATCATCTACTGAAGTTCACAATTTGTCAGTTTGCTGGATTTCAAGAGACTCCTGGACCTTTCTGACAAACATGAACTATCCCTACTGATTCCGAATTCTATGATTCTCTTCTGAATTTCCTCTCTTCATTTTGAATTGTCTACAGTTTGCCCTGCGAATACCGCAGAATCTATGCTCCTTGAAACGTAAAGGCACAAAGTTTGAAGGCTTTGATTGAAAATAATAAAAATATATATTTAAAAAAACGCTGCCAATTCAATTATCAACCATCTTCAATGGGGGGGGGGGGGCTCACCTTTACTAAAAAAGAATTGAGATTGTTTGCTATGACTGAATTTCCGTGGGTCTGATACCTATCCCAGTCGATGAGTCCAGAAGTTCTGGAAGAAAAAACCTCAAAAATAGGTTTTTGCCTTCTTTTGGACTTCCAGAAAAAATCTAAACCCGTGAGGCGATCGGGCTGGCTAGAGGTTCGGACCTATGCTATTCGGAATCTATGCTTTTTGAACAGTGACGACACTAAGTTTGAAGGCTTTCTGTTGAAAATAATAAACAAAAAAACCCCGCCAATTCTAACACATATTTCTTGAATAATGCTTGATTGCTTGTGTCATTGCTAGATTTGAGAGGGTGGTCTCTTTTAGGTAAACAAATTTCGATTATTTCTACGGATCTGATTACCTATCCCAGTCGATTTTGCGTCTAGAAGTTTTGGAAGAAAAAACCTCGAAAAACCTTATTTTGGACCACTTTTGGACACATAGTATCTATGCGTGTGAGGTGATCGGGCTGGCTCGAATTGAGGACCTTACATCAATTCTAGACCTTACGGCCCATACGGCGGACGGATATTGCAGATTTGAAATCTGCGCACCTTGAAACGTAAAACCACAAAGTTTCAGAGCAGTTATGAAAAAGTTTGCTATACAATTACAAAGATTATTATTGAAAATAATCTAACAAAATCGAAAACATAACATTTTTCAGATGATGCTGGAAACTTCGAAATCTAAATAACTGGAATAGTCCGCTAGAAGGAATTGTTCGCAAATCAATGGGAATTCGAATTAGCGCTATTCCACTGTTCTATTCTTTTCCATCCAGATTATTTAATGTACTGGCGGAGCTAACAAATCGCCACTTTTCTCTCTGAGTTGGTAATAGGTGGACTCGAAATTCAACAGCATGTTGATTTCACTTACCAGAAAATCAACTACATCCCACACAATACCTCAACAACGTGGCAATTCCCTACGCGAATTAATGTCCTCTGAAAAACGTTCTAATTCTTTCCATCCAAGATTATTTAATGTACCTATTTGGATTGATCAGTTGGAGCTCAATAAAGCTCATGGACGCAAGCCGATTGAATAATAAACCCCAGTGAAAGAATTTAGCGTAATAATTTTTTTTATTGAATAATAAACCCCCCCCCCCCCCACAATAAAAACATCTATAATTTATCAAGTCCTTTGGCACTCGTATTGCGTTAAAACTTCCCCAAATCGAAATTTAAACGATGTAGCCAAAAGTAGACAGATGTAGACTGGGGCACACAAATATCATCAACTGATCAATCCAAATAGGTGTTTTGGATGAGAACCGATTTACGTGGTCTATGATCTCCTGAAATTCAATAATCGCTCTATCACCTGTAAAACTCAGCTTATTGATTCAAAAATTTACCCCATTTACCTATATATTATCAGAATGCTTCAACCCGTGTATCCTAAAAAAATCAATCGGCTACATCCCACTCGAATCGGTCGGTACAAACAAACAATAATAAACAACGCAAATGTTGGCACCATTCGGGCCTACATAGGAATGGTACCTAATGGAGCCAAATATGTTCTTCAAATAGGGAAATATTTAGGCCGATTCGACTAGTTTTGACGATTTTACAAAACTTTTCAGGCTGGCTCAAAAATTGGGGCTTCGTCGGACCAAGATGGATGAAATGCGTACGGCGTACGGACGGAAAATTTTTTATTGCAGATCCGGATTCTACACCCTTTGAAACGTAAACCATGAAATTTTCAGGGAGGGGGGTTAGAATTTTTTTTTCCAGCTATTACAATGGTTTATTATTGAATAATAAACCAAAAGAAAAAGGCCGAACTGGTGATAAAATTTAGAAAAATGTACTGGCTTATTGGCTGGCAATCCTCTATGAACATTGGTAACAAGCTGCTTCTGTATAATCAAGTACTTCAGCCGGTGTGGACGTATGGAGCACAGTTGTGGGGCTGTACAGCTCCAACCAATAGACTGATTATCCAGCGTTTTCAGAATACCTTACTGCGGTGCATCACTGACGCGCCGTGGTACTTTCGAAACGATGCTCTTCATCGCGAACTGGACGGCATAGACGATACAATCAAACAGAGGGCTGCCGCTCATCTAGCCAGGCTACGAGGTCATGTCAATGATGAAGCTGTGAAGGTACTTGATGAGCAAGACCTAACTAGGCGCCTCTACCGCACTAAACGACATGAACTTGTGTAGGAAGTGAAGGAACCTCAGAAGGACATGGACTGGAGTAATGGATCTTGAGTCCCAGTAATTATGTAGAGAATTTAAATCAAATTAATATTGTTAATGAGTTATTACTTGGTGCAATTAAGCTTAAAAAAAACTCAGCTGGATTCCCTTCAAAAATACGTCTGGAATGTAAAGCGTTGCCCTCTTGGTGGTATTCCCTCGGAAATGACCATTTTGTGCCAGATGTGGATTAAAAACTCCCCTTTTTTCAACGGAATAAATCAAGAAGTACCCCAAAACAGTTTTTTAATTAAAATTTCTTTTCTATTACAATCCATTAGCATTTACGAAATGGAACGGGAAACAATCATTGTTCTGTAAACCAATTATTGTTTCCGCGTACGCATCCAAACACATTGCAAATTAATTGCTCTCCATTTGAATTTCCATGTTCCTTGGGGTATTAGAAATAAAATATAAAGGGTTTTTTCACTAATTTTCCGTCCTCGTTCAGTTGACTCTTATGCAAAGAATCACAAATTATTCAATTGCGATTGGAACGGATTTCAGAAAACGAAACGGGGTCAAGTGGATCAACGCTCGATTCACGAAAAACGGCGAGTCACCCGTTATCGGGATTTCGAGAGTTTTTCTGACTCCTGTAATTTCCGCTAAAATTTAGTTTTCGTAGGGGTTTTTCGCTCTGACTGAACGAATCGTTGCGTGGCCGGATGAACCCAAAACCAGTCGGGAATAATTTCTCACATCCTGATTGAAGAGCGTCCGACTTTCTAGTCGCCGAAAATCGTCGGTCCACTTTTCGGTTTAACTGGCTGTTTTTGGTGTTAATATTTCCAATAATATAATAAACATAATAAATTAACCAAGAAAAAATCAATTGCTAACCTCTTTTTCAAATTTGTTTGTTTTATACGTTTCGAGATTGTAGAATCCAAAAATCAAATTTTACAATATCCCACCGTACGCCACACAGAGTCAGTAAGGATAAAACCTCAAAATCGAAGTCGTTCAAATTTGATTTGTTTGACATTTTCAAACACTCGGGACCACCAGAATGAAAATCACCGTTGGGTTTCCGTCAAAAATTTGGATTTAGGACCAGTACGAGTTATGTATTCCCGCCTTATCGACATGATGCCTAAAACTTTAATGTTTCTTCCTTGTTTGTTGGGTCCTGGCGAAATCCGAAGATACGCATTGTACCCATTTGTTCTCTAGACGTCTTAATATGTGTGTCGAGGTGAGTGGCACGCGTTCAATTCTATTAATTGACCAATCCGTCGGTGAAAATCACGTTTTTGAATGGTATGTCGAATTACCAAGAAAATGTTCCACCATTTGAAAAACCTCATCTTCGGGTAATGAAAATCGGTCGTCTACGGTCAGTTAGGTGGTCGTGCTGGAGAGCCGGGATACTGAGCCGGCTCAACGGGAGGTCTGACCTCGACCGCTTGGCTGGCGGGCGCTCAAGTATTTTCATCTTGAATGCTGTTACAAGGTTTGGAGGCGCGCCGTGTCGAGTTTAGATAATGTACCACAGACAAAGACATGCTCAGATCATTGATTTACGTAGAAGGGCTATGGAATACACACACAATAAACTTTTGGATAATAGAACAACAAATTTGATTCCAGAGGTATTTTAAAAAAATTGCTTTTCCTAATCAATGACAAAGGTTTATCAACCATGTTCCAAGGATTTTATCTTAAATCAGTTTTTGGTTTCCCATTCTCTCCTGCGTCAAATCTAATAGGCGCCTCTGATTTGCTTCAGAATGACCTAAAAAAGTGGCATTTGTAGCGGAGTAGGCAACGCTACAAATTATTTCACAGTGGTTTAATTTCTTTATTAGAAAGCTCACCACTCCATGCACATTAGACGTAGTCATTATGTTGGATCGATGTAATTGCATTCAAGATGGAAATACTTGAGCGGTCGCCAGCCACGCGGTTTTGCTCAGACCTTCCGTTGAATGGGCTCTTTAGTCTCGGCCACGTAGACGAACGATTTTCATTAAACGAAGATTTGGTTTTTGAAATGGAACGAACGGATAGTCGTACAGCGACCCGAGTTGTCTCATTCGATTCAGGGAACTAATTTCTACTTAAACAAACGAAAAGCTATCTTCTTACATCGAAAGTTTTTGAGATTTCGGTTTTTTGATAGATTAATCTAGAAATATGGAGGGTTGATTGATCGAGGTGCCAACAGTACCGACAGATCCCGGATCAATGTTGGATTTTGGCGACGAATTTCGTAAAATTAAGTTGGTTCGGGAAAAAGATTTGGACAGCGAAGGACGTTCGGATTTCTTACAATAATTGTTGAATTATCACAACACAGCCAAGTGATCTATTCAGCCATGGGATCGATTACAGTCAACGAATCTAATAGAGCGCATTGTTTCTATTTCTATTTTCTAGCGCTAATATAGAGCTCAAGAGCGCTATTCATATTATGACGATAGCGAAATGGAGCCCTCCAACATGCAGATGTTTTTTGTAGACGTATAGCGACATGTGTTTTAATTGTTTACTTCTAAATTAAACTTTGCGTGAACACTTCCGAGTTGTAACGTTCATAAGATGCTGATACCTAAGAAATTACCATTCCCATCTTATCGGAGGTGACTTCCAGTGGTTCCAATAAGGCTTTATTAACCGTCTTCAGCATCCTTGTTGAATTATTCAAGTTTTGAAATCTGCGAATCTTGAAACGTAAACCAATAACTTTTGAGAGGTGAGTTAAACAATTTTTTCGAGGTCGAACAATCATTATAATAATTGTCATGATTTTAATAATTTTTATAATGAATATTTTAATAATTATTAAAAATTATCGACCGAAAAATTGTCTAAGATGCATATTTGGTGTTTGGAGTTTTAAACCACGTGGAAGAGTAGTTGGGACTAGCGTTACACGCCGTATATGTGTGTGTCGTTGTAAGATATGGAAACTTCCGAGTGAGCGGAATCGGGATTGAATTACGTCAATGTCAGGTGTAGGGTTGTCCGAGTCTTGTGTATTTGTACTGAGTCCAATCTGTGAGGCGGGTCATGTTTAGACTGGTGGCGACTGGTCAGTGGGCATACGCTCCTGGCCTCGCACGCCAATATCTCATTCCTGACTGAGTAATTTTGGCGCAGACCGAAACTTCTAATTCGGTTGGCCTCCTGTCATCTCATTAGATCCTCAAGGGTCTTGTCCTTAGGGATGCATGATTCTTAAAAAAGAATCGATTTAAATCGTATCGACCTTTCCGAAAAAAATGCCTCTTAGCAATTTTTGCCAGAGGTCTCGTTTCCGAGCTATTCGCGATTTAAGATTTTTTCGTGTTTTCGATCTGATGTCATTAAAACTGTAATAACTCCCTCAATTTTGGAGATCACTCAAATTTGATGACACCTTTGGAAAGAGCGTTACATTTTCTATCTATTTGATGTCAGAAAACCTTTTAAAAATAGCATTGAAGTTGTGCGATTGCTGCGCGAAATGGCAGTTTTGTCAAAATCTTGAAATCGCCTGGTTTTCATCTCGCCTAGAAACCCCTTGAATACTTGACGCAGAACTGTGCAGACCTGGTAAAATGTGCGCCAAAATGTCAGCTTTCCAACGGCGTAGTCGTTTTGGTTTTTAAAAATATTTTTAGTTAAGGAAATGGTGTTTAACTACAAAAAACTTGTGTTTTCTGTTAAAATTGAAGTTTTTCCAAAAGTCTGGAAGATGAATGCAACTCATCTCAATCAATCGTAAATGAACACAAACAATAGCCGTCTCTCGGCTCTTCGATTACACTGATTTTGGGCGGACAGCTTAGGAATGCCGTAGACGCTGTTCACAAACGAACGGGTTTATGCATCCGACAAAAACTAACTTACATCGTCACATGAGAGGTCCGGAGTTGTCACCATTCGATTCAGCGAGAAAAGTTACATATATCCCGCCTTCAACCTTTTTTCGTCGAGACTTTTGGAAAAACCCCAATTTTAACAGAAAACACTACACAATTAAAAATATTTTTAAAAACAAAAACGACTACACTGTTGGAAAGCTGACATTTTAGCGCACGTTTTGCCTGGCCGGCACAGTTCTGCGTCAAGCATTCATTGGGATTCTAGGCGAGATGAAAAACAGGCGATTTCAAGATTTTGACAAAACTGCCATTTCTTGCAGCAGTCGCACATCTTCAATGCAATTAAAAAAAAATTTCTGACATCAAACAGATAGAAAATTTAACGCTCTTTCCAACGGTGTCACCAAATTTTAGCTATCTCCAAAATTGAGGGAGTTAAGACAATTTTAATGACATAAGATCAAAAAATTGCATTTTGCAATGTGGCATTTTTGTTCGGAAATGAGTTGTACAACACGTAGGAGACGGATTGTGCATAAGTCCTGGGACACCCTGTATCACTAAAAAATACCTAATGTTTGAAAATTGGGAAAGCTACGGAGGAGGCATTGTCTTGGTCAGGGGCAGGATATGCAATGACCTGCACGACCCCCAGGTCTTGAAGGAGGGGTTGCTTTGTGCGCCGTGTATTACCAACCCCAATCTGATTTACCCGTAGCATTGGGCGTTGCAATGTTGATAATTTGTTATTTCTGACTAAATTCAGGTTTAGTCAAATGTTTATTGACTCGAACATGTTATCCAGTTGTAGGACAAAGGTAAGATATTGGGGTTTAAATCGAGTTCATACAAATAGTTTGAGTTTAAACAAGATTGTTAAGATATAAATTAAAAAATAAATATTTAAAAATGAAAAATGAAAATTAATTTAATGAATGAAAACGTTCGTTTGCGATCAGCGTCTACGGCATTTCCAAGCTGTCCAGCTAAAGTCAGGATGATTGAAGGTCCGAGAGACGGCGATTTGTGTTCATTTACGATTGATTGCGATGATTTGCTTTTAGTTGAGTAGCTATACCACAAGTGAGTACGTTGACATGAATTTTGTGTACGGTTTTGCCAATGGTAATGCTTCTGAAGCAGCAGGGAGGAGTCACACTCCTCCTGTGTATAACTCACACCCTTGCGAACACGTCGGATAGTATGAGGAAAAAATATTGGTAGATAACGTTGTTTATGTCACTGATCCTTCTCTAACTAGTAAACTATCTGTTTTTTTGATCTACTAACCGTTTTTTGTCACTAAGGTTTTGGTTATTATTACCAGCTATGTTCAATAGCTATAGCGCATCATGATGAATGGGAATTCGCAATAGGGAAAACCACGCCTGAGGAAATACAGCGAGGAAAGAGACGAAAGGGAACAGTTGGTAATGATACGGAAGCCTGGTTCGATAAGGGTCCATAGTGTCAGCAAAAAGATGAATGCAACTCATCGCAATCAATCGTAAATGAACACAAACGATAGCCGTCTCTCGGCTCTTCGATTATCCTGACTTCGGCCGGACAACTTAGAAATGCCGTAGACGCGGTTCACAAACGAACGGGTTTATGCATCCGACAAAAGTAACTCAAACCGTCACTTGAGAGGCGTTGTCAACATCCGATTCAACAAGAAAAGTTACGTATATCCCCCCTCCAACCTTTTTTCGTCGAGATCGAAAAACCTCAATTTTAACAGAAACCACACGTTTTTCTGCAGTTAAACACCATATCCTTAACTAATAATATTTTTAAAAACCAAAACGACTACACCGTTGGAAAGCTGACATTTTGGCGCACATTTTCCTAGGCCTACACAGTTCTGCGTCAAGCATTCATGGCGTTTCTAGGCGAGATGAAAAACAGGCGATTTCAAGATTTCGACAAAACTGCCATTTCGCGCAGCAATCGCACATCTTCAATGCAATTTAAAAAAAGTTTTCTGACATCAAATAGATAGAAAATGTAACGCTCTTTCCAACGGTGTCACCAAATTGAGCTATCTCTAAAATTGAGGGAGTTATGACAGTTTTAATAACATAAGATCAAAAACACGAAAAAATCTTAAATCGCGATTAGCTCGAAAACGAGGCCTCTGTCAAAAATTGCTACGAGGCATTTTTGTTCGGAAATGAGTTGTAGAACACGTAGGAGTCGGATTGTGCATAACTTCTGGGACACCCTGTATATGGGGCGTTGCACGAATTAATTAAATTACATACGATTACATTGTTCATTATACGATTTTTTTACGATACGATCCCTTTCAAGGAACGGATTAAGATCGTATCGCGAGGTACCACTGAAATATCCATCAGTCTTGAATCTAGAACCCCCAAATTATCTTGTCTGGCTAATGAAAAAAATCAACACATTTCTGTGGTGTGCGGTGTTCAGTGTTTTACTGACCGTCCTCTGCTCTTCTGCGCTTGTACATTCGCTGGTTTGGTCACAATGTCGAGGACGCCCGAGTCCGTTGGGAACGCCAAGGCCTCAGCTTCGCTCACAGCTTTAGGACAACAGCTTTAGCTCGAGGCAGCCGGACCTTCTATTGATCCCCCGTTGGCTGGTTCTGTCTCACGCTGTACTCACCCTCTCCCGCCCCGACCCGCCCCGCCTCGTTCGACCGGTCCGCCGCTTTTGACTGACGTGTGATCTCTCATGACATTTTCGCGATGTGGAATGAGACGAGGTGCCGCGTGTTACGTTTTGTCGCCAAATGTCTGCGTCTGTTCCCTGATGTGCTGAGGAGCGGTCCTGACATTCAAAAATCTCGAATAATGAATCCTAAATTTCAACCTGAATGGGAACAACACAGAGTTTTAGCATGTAATGTCCAAGTTTACTTTACAGAGTGAAAAATAATTCAAATTTTTAGTTATTTGAGTTGGTGGGGCATGGATTGACCATTTTTCTTATCGAACAGGTTGTTGGAGCTCTTCAAAAAATCTTTATTGTCATGGATTTCGATAGTTGTACGTTTCACCCATGCAACGTGGGCTTCTTCAGCATGTATTTTCTTAGTTTTATCTCTTTAGTATTTGACATTCTTCGGATTCATTAGAATCGTCGTCAACATCACCAAGATCATATCATTATAGCTACATTCTTATTTCTTCGAATCTTCTCCGTTTATTGAGTGAAAAGTAATGTCCATTTTCTACTTTCCTCATATAGTCCATTTCAAGTGGAAAGTATCAGAAATCCCCGAAGACGTTGCCTACATTCCAACAACCTGCCCTACGAGCATTTAAAAGTATTTTATTCTTGAAAACAACTGGAATAATGAATCAACTGATATTTGGGATACAAAAATTAATGTTTACAGCTTTCAATTTTTGTATTATTAAGAGAGGGGGTGCTAAAGCATGTTCCATGTTTGCTGAATTGTAGTCATAGGTCGAGGTTTTGGTTTATTATTCAATAATAAACCATTGTAATCGCTCTTGAAAAAAAATTCTAACCCCCCCCTGAAAATTTCACGGTTTACGTTTCAAAGGGTGTAGAATCCGAATCTGCAATAAATTTTTTTCTCCCAAACGGCTGAAGCAAAAAAGCTGAAAATGAAAAATCCATGTTGGTCCGGCGACGCCCCAATTCTTGAGCCAGCTCTCTCACTTAATTTAAAGTGCCCTTTGTGAAAGTTTTGTAAAATCCCTAAAAACCTCCAAAAAAGTCAAAGCGGCCTAAATTTGTACTCTTTTTGAAGAACACTCCACGAGGTCGAATGAGCCATCATGACATTCCGTAGGATTTTCAAACCTTCCCGACTATGGCCCGATTTATGGTGCCAAAGTATTTTGGTTTATTATTGTTTTGATATCAGTAACCCAGTGATGTAGTAATGTGGATACTGGAGTGAACTAAAAGGCTTTGTAGCCGATAAGAAGCATTCTGTTAAGGATAAAAAAAGAAAAGTTTTCCACTGGGGTTTATTATTCAATTGGCTTGCGTTCAATGATTTGAATTTCTACTAAGCTATTGTTTCACAGGTGATAGAGCGATCATTGAGGAGACATGCATAGAACGTAAATCTGTTCTCAACCAAAATACCTATTTGGATTGTTCAGTTGATCATGTTTGCTGAATTTTAGTCATAGGCTCTAACTAAAAGTATCGAGGTTTTTCGCATTTAGCCGCATCTCAACCTGTAGGGCCATTAACTTTGGGTCACACTCGTAGCACCGGCAGTTCCGTGTCAAATACTAAGCAACGCCCCGCGAGATTTCATTCGTGAAGATAAGAAACTGGCCCGATCTGCGGGCATCAAAGAAATGGTACGTCACGGGGTGTAGTGTTTTGTAGGCGGAACTAAAATCTCCTTTGCTTTGCATCAACTGTCTTGTCTGTCCGAATGCGAAGCCACCAGTCCCACTTTGCGTGACGTTGACAGTATACTTGTCTGTTTCGGTTGACATTAGTCATCCACCAACCTCTCGAGTTGTGTTGGTATTCTTCTTTTATGAGTCTGTAGTCAATGAAAATATATGTAGCTGCTGCTGTGGTGTCATCATGGTGTTCACGCGCACTGGACGCACCATGCGCTTTTTTTTCACCGTACAAGCCGATCTTTTTGCTGTTGCATGAGAAATGAAATGGATACTCCCCGATGATACGGGTGGTTTGTGTTGACGACGTTGCATGTAATTTGATGCTCAGCGGACATTTGATACAAGTGTGGACTGGCCTTTAGCTTTGTAGAGGTGTCAAGTGAGACACTGAAACGCTCATGATGTTAAACATCAGGTGGACAAGGATTACATCAGTTCATATTAGAGCCCTACGGCTCTCAGGTAACGTAGGTAGGACGGTATCTGACACAGGTGGAACATCAAGCTACTGTGGGGGTTTATGCAGGACGTTGATGTCCACATGGGCTGGACGATCTTCTAAAAAGTGGCGTGTGGATATATCAGTCCCACATAACATCACGAGCTTCAAGCAGAAGTAGGACGGCTTGTCGCCAGTAGCAACCCATTGACCACAATTGTGTCTCCTGACAGAAAGTAACTTCAGACATCCTCAGTAAGCTGGATTATGAAGAGCCAATCGGGCAAAGGACCTGAAGTACATTGACCAACAGTACGTTGACTTCACCCTGACATTGCTCAACTCACATGGAGTTTGCTCTATGTTGCATACAGGAGATCTGATACTTGATGCGCACAGCAAAATCTATGAAGGTATCCCCGATGAGTCTCCTTGTCATGGATTGCCACACATAAACGTGATGGCATTACCAAAAGTTGTGGCATCAGGCAGAAATGTACCTTCTGGAGTAAATTCCTTGGTGGAATGGAGTGGTCGGCAACTCCTTTAAAAACACACAAAAATAGTAAAACTAACAGAAATCTACAGTTACACTAATGATAATGAAGTAATTATCGTAGTTTATTCCGTTTCGCCCATGCCGCGGCCCTCACAGTTCGTGTTTAGACCAAGCGAAGTGTTCAAATGAGTAAACATTGTGGATTTTAGAATGTTATCTTCCTATCATCAAGATATTCAGTTGTTACCAACATTTTTGACTTGACTTTTTTCAACCTGATATATGAGTTTAAACACTGTCGACGTTGAGGAAATGGCCCTTGACGGATTTCACATTTGCGGATGCAGAGATTCAAGTATTTGGAAGCAATAAAACTGATTTGGGCCCACTTTTAGCGTAACCCACACAATCCCTGAAAATTTCATTGAAAGTTGATGAAAGCTTCAAGAATTCTTGATTTCCGACGGATTTTCAGCCGTCGTTTGCGGCAACTTGAAATTTCGATTGTGGCAATTTCGTTTTTTTCTTCCAAAAGTGGAAACAATGCTCCCGGTACGTGGCTACAATAAATTTAAAAATATATGAATGGGAACCCGTTTCGCTCTATTACCTCGCTTGTCGGATCAATTGGTCGGGTCGTTTCAATTATCCAAAGGATGGATCAGCCCGCAAATAGAAGCCAAAGCCCATAAATTTACTTTTGGGTCAAATCGATGACCGGAATAGCAAACAAGTTACAGCATGTAGAAAAGGAAATTGATCCTGTTTACCCTATAGGAGGTAAACCACACCATTTCCACCTAAATAATTTGTCTCTCGAGTTACCAATTTTTGTTTTTTTGGTTGGTTACTGTTGATTTTCTTATTTGTCGCACTTACAAAGACCAACCTTGTTTACATTCAGTGTAACATCATGATTACATTAAAAGGGGTGAAGCTAAAATTAACAAAACTTCGCTTAATATGTGTAATAAATTTTTTTTATTACTTGATAATGATGATTATCTACATACACAACTATTTTAAAACTAACTCAAGTCTACTTTAATGCAGAGGTGAATGTAAGGGAATTTTATGTGTAATTTTTATCACTTCATGTGTCGCAAACTCTGATGCGTTTTCAGATTATTGGGTTAGCTTGATTGTTCTCAACATGACCCTACCAGTTAGTTCTGCTTACCTATTGCATGTCAGAAATCTTGTACGGGAATGAGTGATAATCAATGGCAACTCACTCTCGTAGCGAATATTGGAACTAAACAGTATAATATCTCTAGTTGCAGATATTAAAACCAAACAGATTAGTTGACTGAATAGATAACATGACTTTCCAATACAGTACACAACATTATTGTTTCATTGCAATTATTTCGATATGGATATTGTTGTTCATGAGAAGTTTCACAGTAGCGTAAAGTATCATTAAATTTGTTGATACATGAAGTTTATACGGAAGAGGTAGATGTAATTTCATCCACTTCATTCAGTTCGACTGAACGGCACAGCTGATGTAAAGAACATAGATGCTTCGGTGTTCCTCATTTTAATGAGCATTCACAGAGACCAGTTTCCAATCTACCAATGGGTGCTGAATAGTATTATATGGCGTGCTAGCCGGGTTTCAGTTGTGATTTGATTCCATAACAGTTTTACGGTCGTTGTGGTCGAATATATGGTAACCGCGGGTTTAGGTCAGGGGTGGGTGGGACCTGGTTCACAGTTATGCGATCGCTTCTCACCTCCCTCAACTTCACGTTACATATAATCCCGATGAAATCACGGCTGTTTTCAACAGATTCCGTCTAAATGGTCCTATTTGAAATTCCTCTGTCAAATCTTCAATCTAGATTTATTGTGGCGATGCTTTTCTCAATGGGATATTGTTAATATTATCTTTACTTCCGAGTCTTTTACAGAAGGATTATGTTGCAATATTCAGTTGTTGTATTGAAAGCACTTCTCCCTCGTGAGACCATTCTGAACAACTTTGGTTTGTTGCGTCTGTCGGTCAATGCACTCGATTTGTACAGTTTTCTTCCGATTTGTGACGAATATGGTTGGTTCCCCCTTCCCTTTCTTGAAAGTGCTAAGCCTAAGCATAAACCTGAAGCTTTCTAGCTGGAGCATTCTCTGGGTGTTGGAGGCATATGAACTCAGCCTTTGGAAGGAGCAACTACTTCATTCCATGAGGTGACGGAAAATGATAGTAATAAATCTTGATGAACTTCTCCTTGGAATACGCGTTTCAGGCTGTAGATGGTTCCCTATAATTTTCACTGCCCAATTCATTCTGCGCACACATTTTTCTCTATGCTCAATATGTCGTGCAGTTAAGTATCAGAAGTGCTCTCTAGCAGGATCCCGGTACAACTTACGACTGCAGAGCAGAAACGAGTCTTTGACAGATCATACGAATGAGAAAGAACTCGTCTTATCAACGAAGAGATAGAGAACACAATCTGGCCAGCGAAGAGCGAAGAGGGAGACTGACAGCGCACTTGATACCACATGTCAAAATTTAGTTGGAGAGAAAAGACGGAGGTGAACTTTTTCTAAATACAGTCCCTGTCAGAGCGTGGGCTATTTTACGAGTACTTGCACAAAATAGGGAAAGTATACTTCCCAACTTTCCATACCGTCAAGGAACCGACGATGATGTGTTTTAAACTTTCTTCGTGTGTAAGCAGTGGGTAAAAGACCCACTCCTGAGTCCTGCAAGGCTGCTGAACTGGAGTGTCATCTCAGGACATGTCACGAGAGATGATGGTAGTCAAAATGCGTGAAAGAGAATCACTGGAACTCTATAGCTGTGTACGCTGAAGACGTCCTGTAAGAAAGGTCATCCAAGAACAGCCGAGATGGAGAATGCATCATATGTTTTGAGTGTACTTGAAAGAATCGCGCCTAGCACTCCGCCTGAAGTAATGAGTTGAACGGTTCCACGCCGATTCCCAACGTGGAGGAAAGCTCGTATGGTCTTGACCATTCGGAGGATAGAATAGCAAAGATCATAGTCATACCAATCGATTACAACATGATCCTCCTCTTCGTACCCTTGCGCTTGCTCAAACCGCAAGTTGAGATTATTTATATAAGGAGAACGAGCCGTGCATAGTCGCATTCTAATCAGTGGCAGCCACTGGGCTTCCGTAAATAATCTTGTCACGAAGCTGCCGTCATCGCATCTGATCATTTATTTACTTTTTGCACGAGCAGAGTCCGCCCTTTGGCAGTTATTACAGCCCACCTTTTTCCTCATCTTTATCAATTTCCCTTCGCTCTATTTCCGTACATAGTTCAACACGCGAAAGCATTGTGTGTCATTTGAACCGTCCGATTTCACCCACATTGTTATCGATTCACTCCTACGACATCCTACAATTTCATTGCGATCGACGAATCGGTAATGTGACTCAATGTTGACTACATCAACATTTCACAAATACGACCGGTCATTTTCACCGAAGCGACCAAGTATTGAACGAATTCTGAATTATCCAAGATTTCGTAGAACCTTCATTTTGAATCTTGTTAACCTTGTTTCACGACATGGAATTTCGGAAAAGAACAAATTCCCATTAACCCTCTGTTGAAATATCACGGATTGGGCCCTGTTTCATTAAATTCATTAACCTGTTGTTTACCCTATTATTTCCATTTTTAATCAAGCTCTTTTAGCCGTTACAGGAAGGACTGGCTAGAAATTCTCCATGTTCGCCTTTGAGCGTCTTTAAATCAGGAAAAAGACATTCGAGTTGGTTATGATTGCATAAAAATGCATTCTGCATTTAAACGACTAATGTACTGAATAAGCTTTGTTTTAAATACCTATAAATTGAGAAAGAAATACGTATCAATAAATGCTCGATGCATAATGCAGGTGATATATAGACTAAGGAACACTTTCTGCATCTTTCCCCTGGTTACAGAGAGTTTGTTTCCGTTTTTAATTCATTGTTAATAATAAGCCTTTTTAATCATAGCAAAAACAATCCCCCCCTCTCTCTCTCTCTCTCTCTCTCTCTCTCTCTCTCTCTCTCTCTCTCTCTCTCTCTCTCTCTCTCTCTCTCTCTCTCTCTAAAATTTTTTTTGTTATTTTAGCTTTCAAGGTCTAGATTTCAAACGTGCAATGTGCGTCCCACGTAAAGGTTATAAAAGGAATTAAAATATCTGTAAAAATCCATTCTTTCGCATATGGACTCTGCTTGGGGTCTAGAACGGGCATAACTCCCAGAGAGAAAAATCGCCTCACACGGATGGATTCTATAGGCCATAAACTGGTAAAAATTATGCAGAACGTGGTTTTTTCAAAATTTTCCAAGTGTTTTGCCATTTCCTAGAAATTTTGGAACAAAAAATGGACTCGAATACGTTTTAGACCCGTAGAAATCGACCCTTAGCAAATCATCGCATTTTCTGAACCTAGAAGTAACCACACATACCTCACAATGACTCGAATAAATCAGTATACAGTATTGATAGAATATGCAATATTCAAAGAATATACGTATAATAATAATAATTTCCTCGCACCACCAATTCAATTCACCATCAACTCTTTTCAAAAATGAAAATTATATTCATGAAAAATTTATGATTATAGTAAAGGAACATAATCAAAGATGGTAGAAGTTACTGTACATGAAAGCCGCAGGTTCATCCTCAGTGGTAATTTACCTACTCGTACCACGATAGTTGATGAAAATTCGCGCATACGATCATGCTGCATGACTGGAAATGATTTATTTCTTCTCGATAGCAATTGAAATATTCCAATAATTGTCAAAATGATTACAGTTTTCTATCGACCTTATTCGCACAAAAATAAAACTCGTGTAATTTTGAAGGTAATGGTTGACGGAAAGCGCCATTTATACGCACGCACTAAAATGGGCAGGAGTTGGTTCTGAAGAAGCTACCAGATCAATGTTTCATTGTTACCAATCAAATATTCAATCCACCGAAGCTCTTTTAACGTCGAGTCGAATGGTATCGGCTTTTGTTGCTCGTAAATGGAAACAATTCAATGAAGACAACAAAGAGAGTCGTCAATCTGCCGAATTCTTTTTTCGGTGTCCTCTCTCTCAAGGCAGGATCCCATCTAAGATTCTCCCAAACTGGAAATATTTCCGTCAAGAGAAATATCAAGTTTGGAAACAAATGGTGACAGGTTTCTGTTGTGTGACCTTCATGGTTGAGGAACCTTGTAGCCCCGTTTGGAAGCAAACAAAAATATTTTCATTCTATCCCCTGGATTGATAATTACGCTTAGTCGTGCGGCTGTATTTTGTAGAGGGCTCTTTGATATTTTCACCACACCTCGAACCAGGAGCGGCTCCAAGATTGCAACGGACAACCACGAAGTGAACGTGAGACAAAAATGAGCTTTTCTCGCCCAAATACATATTTCAACTACCAGTATGCGAAGGAGATCAAGCTTGTTCGCTTTCTTGGCTTCAAATCGTGAAACAAACGACCAAATTCTACCTTTAAAAAACTTCACTAATGGGAACGAAAACAAAGAGAAAACAATTGAAATGATTGTTGAAATTCAGAAAATCGTGTTTTGCAACAGTCAGAATTCTCGTCTACCCAGCAAGAACCATCGTGGAGGTGGAAGCCCAATTCCATCTTTAACCCAAGCTTCATTCCTATTATTGCAGCAAAGAAGACAAGGGAAGCAGAAAACTGCCGCACACCGCAGAGCCAATCTACCTCTTTGTTGTGCTGAGGCAGTTCAGGGTTGAACTTGCGAATCGTGGAACGATTTATGCTTGCCTTTGAGGTTTGTTGCAGTCCTGTTTATACTGGCATTGGTCACCTCTCATCGCAAATAAACATGCTTTGCTCCACTGACAATTTAGCGAACTCATTTTATAGCACTTACTGAATTCGTCGCGTATTTGCAGCTAACACAGTTCAATCACACGGGTTGGGGACAATCAACTGATGATAGGTAAGAGTGTGTTTTGGTGATTCTAGCGCACTCTAGCATACTTTGCGGGGGAGCAGACAACTATTTTTGCTCTCAGGAATTTCACGTGCTTTATCTTAGGTGCTCGCATTGGTTTATTATTTGGAGCTGGATCGAATCAAACAGCGTGAAACGCTGTGTTCCACGTCCAATCTCCACCCATTGGGCGCAGAGTAGGATTGTTGCTCCCAGACAGCAAACCTCTAACACCCCCATCACCGAACTCACGACTCCAACGTCCTCTCACCCATCCTGAGGGTCTGTTTGGCGCGTGAATTTGAAACTATTCTGCTCTTCAATGAAAATTCATGAGGGAAAGTTGGAAAACAGTATGATATTATACTTGCAATATTATTATTACCAGGTATCGCCTTTGCTTCCGTCAGCAGCCACCTCACCTCACTGCACTTCACGTGAACGACAATTGACGTCGATCACTTCATCAATTTCGGCTATGTTTTCCCAATACGATCAATAACCTTTTCCCCAAAATAATTGCAGTTAGAACGGCATATCAATGCCTGTGTCCCCAAAGTCGTCATTCTCAGGTTGTTGTGGGTTCCATTTTTCGTGATACTGGCAGTAGCCTTCTAAAGGGCTTTCCAGCTGACAAATCTGCCAGCCATCTTGATATTTCTCCGCCGCCCTGTTTTTTGGTCTCCTCTAGACCTTATAATTGTTCTGATTGGAATGATAAGCCGTTGTAGTAGGTATGGCAAGGTGCTCCGTTCTTTTATTTTTTGCAATACCTCAACCCAGAACCGCTAATCTCCTTGGGCTGGCAGGCAGGTAGGTACCTACCTCTACCTCGTTGGAAGTCGGTCTTTTTTTTTTCATTCTCTACGGGAACTTTCACCGCCTTGATTGAGCCCGCCGTGCTATTGACCCCGCCGATCCAGCCCAAACAACCTCGCGAATTCTCTTCTGCGGCTTCCATCTGAATTTGTCCTCGGGCACGATTGTAAAACCGGTTTTTATGTCTTTCGAATGTACAGATGGATTCGACAGTTGATTGACTGTTTTTCTTGATTCCCTATTAATGAAAACACTAAAATTACTGATTATGCCCTTCAAAAACCGTGAGAATCGTAAGCTCTACTGTGGGTAGATAATTCTATAGTTCGTAAAGTGGTACAGAAGGCTTAATCAAAAACGTGATACTTATTGTTGCTTCATCGTTACTGCAAGACAAGGACGATTCATATTCGTGAAGGGAGTTGAAACTGTTGAACGAAAATTATTATTATTATTTAAATGACTTAGTCGAATTATAGGTTAATGGAAATATTTGTTGATAATCTACGTTCACCCCACACATGAAAGGACTGAACCCACTGTCTGAGCCAAGAATTTAGCTGTTCAAAAATCCTAGAACTAATGTGATGATGTTTCAACTTACAATCTGTATGTATTTCCAGTTTTTTTTTTTTTTTTTAAATTGAGGAATGCGTGGCGAAATCAGATTTGAGTTAAATTGTTTCTCCGAAAAGATATGACGGTTATTCCGTTTTCGGAACAGAGTTTTGAACTTCTTTAGCTTGTTGCCGAAAAGCATTCGAATATTTGTATGAAGTCGCCAAAGAAGATCTACATTTCCGGACTCAGCGTCAAATTATCTAAAATATAAACATAATTGCAATAAAATCTTGCATAGAATATATCGTGGGGTTCCGAGTAAAAGTGACCAAGTAACATTTTTTTCAAAATGAGCTTTTTTTGTCATTCCGGTACTAAGGAACGTTGTCTACTGTGTGTTGTTGCTAAGAACGTTATCTTCAAACTTATGTGCAAGAAATACTTGAAGATAAATTTTACCTGCCTGACCCAAAGAGTTTTATGTGACCAAATGGCATTTGAACTCGACCACAAAACACGAGATGGATTATAAATGTACTCTCGCTGGTGCATGTAAATGTTATCAATTGCCATTTGATCACTTTTACTGTGTAAGATTTGTAAGATTGCATAGTGGGCAGGTGAAAATGACCAATTACAGTGATAGGTAATGGATAACCTTTTCTAACAGAAATAGGTATATCATTGTTATTAGATGCTTGGCAACACGATAAATTAACGAAAAAACAATTCAATCCCTCAATTTCATGTAACTATGCGACTGATTTTCGAAGAATTGAATTGACCAAATGAGTAAAGCTTGAAACTCCAGGCAGGTAAAAATGATCAAATAGAGTTTCCGAATCAACAGCTCTTATTTAATCTGAAGTGAATTTTGAAGCACGATATGAGAGGAGGACACTAACTAACTACCTACAGGATAAAGAAAAATCGAAACATACGGATGAGACATCACACAACCAGTGTTCGTAAGAAGAAAATAGGTGAAACTTCAGATCGCTCCCCTGTAAAATTTTGCAAATGTTACTTGGTCACTTTTACTCGGAACCCCACGATATAGAGTACATAAATTCTACATATGTAGAACTTGGAGAAATTAGGTTTTAACTACTAAAAACATGGTGTTAATATTCCGCATCTCTTGAAATCGGCAAAGACTTTCGATGAAGCAGAAAGGAAGAATGAGGTCACAATCAGGAACGTAAAGTAAAAAACCTCTGCCCACATAGCTTCCTCGTATCCATAACATGACTGTATAGATCATTGAAAATTATTATTGACTAAAGAACTTCGTTCAATTAGGCGAAGTAAATATTGAATTTTAAATTTATTGTTATGCAGGAGCATAACTTGAAAAATGAAGGTAGGCATGTTCAACTATTGAACAAACTATAAAATATTAATAAGTCCGAACAATCCCTGAAAATTTCATCGAAATCGGTAAAGAATCCCGGAGTTATGCTTGTTATTTCACGTTTGCTACATGAGCAGAGGCTACTATTGATCCGGTGGTCATGGAAAGGGTAACACATCAAACCGAACAATGAAAATGTCATCGAAATTGGTTCCCAGAGTTATGCTCGTAACAAGGATTTCACGTTTGCTATCAATGCGCAGAGGCTACCTATTGATCCGGGGGTCATGAAACTCATAGGGGACCATCTACACATCAAACCGAACAAACCCTGAAAATGTCATCGAAATGGTTGAAGTTATGCGCAAGATTTCACGTTTGCGCATGCGCAGAGGCTACTATTGACCCCAAAAAATCCGGGGGAAAAAACCTTACCATCTACACCCTAACCCGCACGATCCTCGAAAATTTCATCAAAATCGGACTATAACTTCGTGTAGTTTTGCCCATAACGCTGACAGACAGACACACAGACAGACACGGAACCAAAGTTGTTCAAAAGGTCTAAAACGCAAAACGAGTGGAATTTTTGATTTTTTAGACAAAAAAATTTTCACATTCCGAAAGTGAAAACAATGCTTCCGCTACTTTAGTAGACTCGGAAGCAATATAATATCTACTTGATAAATAAACACTGTTTTATTTTTCATCTACATCTACTAATGACTTTTCCAGTTCCGTGGGAGTTATTCAAATGTAAAGGATTAGTCCGTTTTGAATGAACAGTTGAGGTCTCAAAATTCACCTTTTTTTAATATTTGTTACACAGATAGTAAATTAAAGGCCTGAAAACCGCGAGCGATACAGCCGAAAAACCACGAAGAATTTTCGCACAAGCCAAAGGAGCCTTTTTGAGAAAAGACTCTTATCCTTTGTTAAACTATGTTTGTACCTTCACAATGCTTGCAAAAATGTTTACTTGCAGGATAACAGGAATTGCAGGCGATGGGAAGCCACAAAAAAATTAAAAGCTCTCTTGATTTGGCTTCAGATTTGTTTACTTCATTTTTAACGAAAAATGGCTTTAAAAAGTCATCCTGCAAGTACAGGTGCTTCACTATGCAAAGGCACAAGGCTCTATGCAAAATTTGATGCTACAAACACTCCTCCCATCGAGGAGCTAGATGAGGAGGATTGGATGATTTCTCCTGAAAACCTCCCAGACATCTCCCCCCTTCTAATTGCGGAAGTGAGCTTTCTGAAGCCCCCCCCCCCCCCAAAGATCCCCAGAATATGAAAAACCGAAATTCTTGAATACTTTTTAGTGTGAGTGTTAATGTTTTTATGTATTATAACTTGTACATACCTACTCATATGAACCACTTTTTGTATTAATTATTTATAATTTATTTCATTTTATGACCTACTGTCAATTTAAATGTTAAGTTAAATATGTTTAATGTATGCAAAATGTTTCAGTCCATTCCTAGTTACATAGTTTTACACAAATAACTCAACATTTATTCAACTTTTCCTTGAACCGCGTTTCTACTTATTTTGGTTTTCTGTAAGTTAAAAAAAATCTATGATAGATACAGGTCCCCCGATGGTCTTAAAATGAAGGTAATTAAATGTCCTACAACTTCATTCCTCACAAGTTTACTGTAGAATGACTATTTACACCAATTTATCGGTCAAAAATAGACCAAAAGTTAAAATTTTCACTTTTTGGAAAAATTTGTCAATATTTGCCTTCTGGAACTAAACTACAGAGTCCAATTTCTCAAATTGTAGCAAATTTATCTAGTTTAACAAAGGATAAACTTTTCTCATCAAAATTTTCCTTTGATGATTTTTTTGCGAAAAACTGAATTCAGTGCGAAAATTTCGCTCGAACTTGCAAATCTAGATTCGTACTATCTGGGTGAACCCTAACAACATATTAAAAAAGGAAGTTTACAGTACTTTTTGCAATGTTTGGCAAAAAAATTGTCTAATATGACTGGACTATTCCTTTTGGAAGGAGATATTCATTCCTTTTCAATAGTTGTTTTCAAATGGTAAAGTTTGAGGGGGTTATAGCAAATTTTAGCTATACTATCACAAAGGCTTTTTATTGAAAGTAATGAACCAAGATGCTGTTTTAAGTGACTACACAATATTTTCTTGGTCAAAAAATTGATGCATGAATCATATTCCACCTTGAAACTACAACGTCGTCGTTGACGGACCGATATAGAATACTTAGCTATTCGGTGAAGCTAAAGGATTTTCAACGATGTACGTCTTTACATGTTCACGCAACATGTTTGTTAATTGTTAACACATTCAACATTTTTTAAACTCATTTTTCTTTTTTCAGACGGCGCTTAGTATATTCTTCCAAGAGGCGGCTTTGCCTTCCTACCAGAATTCTGCTCACTTCGGACAGGTAAATTCCACGTGGTTTCAAACATGCGTCTATCCCTGTTTCATCAGTTCTGGTTTCTTTTGATGGTTTGCAACGACTTTATTTTTCTTAAATTACATCACAATATTCCGAATTATCCGTCATTGAACGTACGACCAACACAGATGAAACTCAGGTTCACTTCTAAAACCTCAACGAACTGAGTTTAAACGGCCGTTCAACTTGAGGAGAGCTCAACTATTATCACGAACTACAACCGTGGTTTGAGAACTTGTGCTTATGGCATTAACTACACCTACCGTTTATTTTGCAGTACAAGCGTTTAGTGAGGTTTAAACTGGTCTTAAACTCCTGACTCATTTACGTAGAAGTGTTATCTAAAAAGGAAATAGTAAAATCTTATATGTTTGGGTACCTTGAGGGTTGGTCAAATGATAATTTTTTTCTCCTAAGACGTTATGAAGTATTTGCATTTCTTCTTATGGGCTGGTAACAAAGGGTGGGTACATAACTGAATGATATTGATTATTGTTTGCTTGAAATGGTCTTCATTACCTGAAGAAGAAATATAAATATTTTGGAACGACTGCCTGGAAGAAGAGAATTGTCATTTGACCAACCCTCAAGATATCCCAAACATTTTAGATGTTATTATTTCCTTTTTAGGTAGCCATTCTGCGTGAATCACTCACAAATGTTTATTAGGGCTAGGGACTAAACCTCGCTCTACGCTTTTACTGCAAGTTGAACGGTAGGTGTCGTTTAACTTGAATGCCAGGTGCACAAGTTCTTAAACCACGGTTGTAGTTTGTGATACGAGCTAAGCTCTGCTCGAGTTGAACGGCCGTCAGCGGTAACACAGCCAAACGCTTGAGATTTAATTCAGATGGCAAGAAAACTCAGCCTGGGAATAGTAAATTATTGTGTAGAGTTTGCAGTGTAAAAGGTTTTTGTAAAATTTGCGTTTCCCCCTCTCCATATCGAGGAAATGGATACTGGCCTTTGGAACTACGAGTCATACTTTTATTAATGTGAACTTATAATGTAGTGAGCTGAATGTCTCAGTGCCAGTTCATGAAAATGAGTTAACCATCACAAATATACGAGTACAAAAGAGTAAGGGAGTGGGAGAGGCATCTTTTCATACAAAATAGGAAGGTATATTTATAATAAGTAAAACCTTGGGAGATGAAACCCCCACGTCCCCTTCCAAAATCGATAACCTCACCCCATCGCCGTCATACAGCAGTTCAACTCCCCATTCTGTTCTCTCGGTGGAGTCGCTTTTCTTTTCCGATAGGTTCCATTGCCGATTCCCTTTCAACTGAATGTCTACCTGTCGTTGCCTTCAACTTGTCTATGCTATTGCTCCTCGGCCATCCAAAATGACTTTATGGCAGGGTTGGGATACCCAAGTACAATGGGTCTCTAAGTACTTTTTCCAAGTACTCGAGGAAATCTTCTAGTACGTTATATATAGCTCTCTAGAAAACCAGTAATAAGAATGGCGAGGTACAGCTGCACTCAGAAAGTACTTGCAAATGCAAGTACGATTGAGGAGCAGAACCCCACAAGTCCTCCAGAACTGAATTTTGGGTATTGACGAAAAACTGTTTTCTGGTGTTCTACCAATGGAATTAGAATTTATAGACTTTATCTCGGTAATTATAAGCTACGTGACAGTAGTGATTTAAACCATATTACTGTAATAGTTTTTAAATGCCTTGTTAAAGTTTGGGCATGTGGTGTTTTGATTGATTTTGGTTTATTATTCAATAATAAACCACTGTAATTGCTATTGAAAAAAAAAAAAAAAAATGCTAACCCCCCTGAAAATTTCATGGTTTACGTTTCAAAAGGTGTAGAATCCAAATCTGCAATCAAAATTTTTCCGTCCGTCCGCCGTACGCCGTACGCACGATTTCTCCCAAACGGCTGGAGCAAAAATCTGAAATTTTCAGGAAAAATCCATGTTGGTCCGACAACGCCCCAATTCTTTAGCCAGCTCTCTCACTTAATTTAAAGTGCCCTTTAAGGGTTGTCAAAGTTTTGTCAAATCCCTAAAAACCTCAAAAAAGTCAAGGCGGCCTAAATTTGGACTTTTTTGAAGAACTTTCCTCCAGGGAATCGAATGAGCCCCTCCACAGGTCCGTAGCTCAAACCATTCCCGATGTATGGCCCGATTTATGGTGCCAACATTTGCATCCACATTCACTAAATCAGTAGGTTAATGCAATCAAAACAAACACAAGAGTTTTTTTTTTTTTGTTTTTGTCACAGTAACCTAGTGATGTAGTGAATGTGGATACTGGAGTGAACTCCTAAAAGGGTTTATAGCCGATACACGGGTTGAAGCATTCTGATATGGATGCTCCGTCTTACGAAGTTTAAAATTTTCAAATATAATATTTTTCCATTGTATTCGCTCTTGAAAAAAACGCTGCAAATTCTTTCACTGTAATTTATTATTCAATGATTCATGATTTGAATTTCTACTAAGCTTTGGAGTGTGCGTGTTTCACAGGTGATAGAGCGATTATTGAATTTCAGGAGGCACACAAATATGATCAAGCCAAATAGGTATTTTGGTTGAGAACCAATTTAAGTGCTCTATGCATATCTCCTGAAATTCAATAATCGCTCTATCACCTGTGCAACACGCACACTCCAAAGCTTAATAGAAATTCAAATCATGAATCATTGAATAATAAACCCCAGTGAAAGAATTTGCAGTGTTTTTACCAATGTGTGTGGTTTTATTCAGTCCACTGTGTGATTTTGCATAGTTCAATTAATTATATATTTAAAAAAATGAATGAACACAATTCAGTGAAAAAATAATTAGTTTAACCATAATTATTTCAATAAGTCAATGAAAATTTCAACCTAAATGAAGACATGAATTTTTCAAATTTAATACATTCGTAAATTAAAATACCGAAAATAGAACAGAAGTAACAGAAGTAAAAGTAACTTGTAAGTTATTAGTCTCATTGTAGTCTCTCCTAGAGACTACTGGTGAGCTAATTATTCAGATGGGGATTGCACTACTGTCCTCTAAGCAATTGCACTCAACTTCATTATCACGTTCGTCATTCTCTGATGATGTCGGGAACGCTGCACTGTTCACAATGTTTCGGTATTGTGAATTCCGTTTCTACTTCAGATCCGTTAAAAACGGAGTAAGATAGAACTTTGTCTATGTCATCAGTGACAAACACGAACTCCAACTTCATTTTGTCGTTGGATCCGCCTCATTGTTTCAAGTAAGACCGGATCGGAGCACTTCACGAGGTTTCGAAATAAAATAAAATATCGTCAACACGACTGTGAATAGCCAAGTTACAATTGGACGCAGGTGTTGGTAGTCAGTTGGATCCTTTTCTTATTGAACTTTATTGTACATGGTCCATTACAGTTCGGCGAATTAATATTTTAATATACGTATGACGTGGAACATGTAAAGTGGACTCCACCCAATGGTGGGCCACAAAGTAATTAATTCTCATTTAAACTTTAGGTTCTTTCAAGTGTAATTTCTGATTATATTCGGTTAAAGAAAATATAAATGGAGATGCTATCATCTGAAGTTCCTGCACCGATAGAGAATTTAATATTTAAACTATAAAAACTTTATGTAGTGATTTACAGCATTTTTTCCTTTGCTGTATCTTTATTAAAACTCCCAACTCTTTATAAATAGACTCTTAATTGGGGATTGACCCAAGTTTCGAGCGTTTAAAATGATCAAGTTTTAATGTTTCAATCATCTCCCTTCACTCAACAACTTAAGAATTGAGGCCTCACTAATTGTCTACCTTTTAATTAAGAGACTGTAGCCACTTTACAGAAATGTAGGTCTGGCTTCATTTTCATAATCGCCAGCAGTTGTCTAGGTTTGTTACCATTTCGTGTCGTGGGGCGGTGGTAATTCCACGTTCGTGGATTCTCGACCATTGGAAGGTTCATTCAACCTAGGTTCGACACTTGTGACCTCAGTAAGTGTGTCAAAACGATAATTACACAACTAACTCCCATATTTATGGGCCTTTAAATTGTTCCGAGGGTTGAATCATGTCATTTTTTTGGTTTCAGGTCTCTTTTATCTCGCGTTATTTTCGTCGAACTATTATTAGTGGGGCGCTGTTTACTTGTCACTCTCGCTTCCTTGTCAACAACATTATCTCAATGGGTTCGGAGCATCCAAAAGAATCCATACGTTCCCCACAACTAGCAGATACAAAGAGTTCGGACCCAACTCAACTAAATAATTCCAACAAAAGTTTACCTAGACAAATTCATCTAAATAACTTTGCCTAGATAATTTTTTAAAATTAAAAAATGAACATCATGATGGGTGTGGAACTTCAAGGCTCGATTCTAGAGCTCATTTAAAACAAAAAATGCCTCATCGACTTTTTCTTTTAGAAGCTTCGTTTCAGAGTTATTCAACATTCAAGATTTTTTTTCGGTGACTTTTGAAAGGTCGTTCAGTATCCCGTCTCCTTCGGGCAAACTAGGAACGTTTCATCATGACTGAGAACGTGAAAAAGTAGTCCGAAGATCCAAGTTCTAGAATTTATGAAAAAATACTTTTTCCCTATTTTCTGTTGCTCATAATAAACAGGTGTTGTAACTCCGACTTCCCGGGAAAAACTTTTCGATAATATAGCGGAATACAGCACTTTCCGGTGTAAAGCAGCGATTACACCTGCGAAATTGGGCCCAACACAGAATATTTTAACCCTTACATTTGCTCGAGGTTTCCCGGATCTTGGCGCGCACTCCGCACACACTTGCGGTGTTGGCTGACAACCCCGAGCGTCGACGAATATTCGGGCAAGCGACAGTTTCGCTGTCAACGTCAAGTTGGAAGTTCAACTTCTAGTGGAAAACTGGAGGTGGACGAAGTTGTGATGGCGTTTGTTGTGTTAAGTTGTAATGTACTGCCAGCGAAGACGATCAGCAAACAACCTGTCTCATGCAGTCACAATCCACCGAAGGGAACTGGAGTGTGAACCGCAGGAAACTGTTTGCTGTGATTCACTCTTCAGGGTTCCTAAGTAATGAACGAGAGCTCAGCGCCTTCAACTAGCGGAGCGAATCCGCCAAACACTAGTTGGCGAATATTCGCCTCCTTTGACTGGGGACGAAAAACCGCCTTTTGACCGAGCATCTCCGAGCACCTATATTGGCGAACACTCGGGCAAATATCCCGCGTTTACGCTGCTGGGAGAGACCGTGTAACCGCGGCTTAAGGAAAAACATTGGTTTCACATGAAATTTCTTGAAGAAAATGTCGTTTGAACGCGGATAAACCTGGGTTTCTACCGTGAAATCAACGTTTTCCACTCAAAATCGACTTGCTACAAAAATGAGTTTGCCGTCAAATTTTAAGTGTATTTTTTCATTGAAGCGAGACTCTCTCGTACCTTCACACTCAACAAATAAGGGATCGTTCTACAATTATTAAGAAGAATTAATAAGATACTACTCTCTCGAACAAAACTGGATTGGTCTGCGATTCAGCCTTGCGACCAGGGGAAGGCCGTGAAATTCCTTTATTTATTGAGCAATGAGCCCTAGGGAGTCACATGCGATTCAGACAAAAATTACGATTCTATGAAAAACTAATTTTTTCAAGTTGTGATAGCCGACACCATCTATCGGCTATCAGCGGAACAATCGCGAGAGGAGTGGCGAGGAGTGACTGGGGGGAAGGAGAGATAACGAAAACTTGCGACAAGCCCCTCTCCTTACCACTTTCTACCCAGCTCTCATCCGACCAGGTAATCCGTTCCTTCAATTTCTGTATTTAAATCAAATTGATATTAACATCCCAGATCCATCCTATTAACCGAACTCCTTACCTAATACCACCCGCGGTGCTATTTTATAATAGTAAAAATATCAAAGGAATACCAAAACCTTTTCCACATCGTGGTTAATAGGACCCCCGTACTAATTCTTGGAGCAATAAATACATTTATTGAATAAATAACTATATCTATTTCCAAAACCTTGCGTATAATTATTTCTTGAACCTTATATATCTATATATAAAATAACCTTAGTAATTAATAAGGTGGAAAAATTGGAATAATATCAAGAATACGTAATCAAGTAAAGGTAGAATTGATATAACAATTCCTTTCAAGTATTACATGGTAGCAGAGCGTGGTTACGATCCACGGACCTCTGGGTTATGTGCCCAGCACGCTTCCACTGCGCCGGTAAAAAAATTTCTTTGAACACGTAAGTTCCTTATTAAAGTGTTATGTTCCTTTTGAAAAACTCAGTTCCAGTATTTTTTAAAGTAAATTTCATATTTGAAAAATGCAAAATGTTCCTTAATTCCTTTTTGTGCCAGTATATGGTTACTTTAATTTTATTCTTTCTACTTGAACATCTAGTTTTACCCTGTTACCGAGTATATTGGTTTTGTTAGTATTGCTTTTGAAATAGCCTTAACATTTTTCTAGTCGAAAATTCAGAAATTTCCTCTATGGCCGCTTGATTGAGTTTGGTAAAAACGTGTTTTTGGGGTGTTTTGGGAAATTTATCATACTGAACATATTAATTTAAGAATTATATATGAAATCAGCATAAAATTTGCTATAGGAATAGATCCTCAGAAAAAAAATACCATAAGTATTTACAAACTGGCTAAAAATGGATTTATGAATTATCGCCGTGGAAGAAACGGTCTTTCCGCATTCAAACGTCATTTTCGTCAAAAAAATGTCATGTGAAAAAATGTGTACCCTATGCCGTTAGAAAGCTGAGATCCTTGGAAAGTTTTTCCTGCGAATGGATGTTACAACACATGTCTATTATGAGAAAGTAGTTTTTTTTTTTTTTCTCATAAATTCTCGAAATTTGATGTTCGGACTAATTTTTCACGTTCCATGTCATGCCGGAACTTTCCTATTTTGCTCTAAGGAGATTGGAAATTTGACGATCTTTCCAACGGTGTCCTCAAAATTGGTTTTAGAGTGTAGATTGAGGGAGTGATCTTGGAAGTGAACTGAATATGTAAAGAAGCCTGTAAAAGGAAAAGTAAGGGAGGCATTTTCTGTTTGAAATAAGCTCCAAAATCGACCCTTGAATTCTGATGAACTTGTTGGGGGACACCCTATATAAGAGCGATATTGTAAAAGAAAGTTTCTCTAGATTGTGAAAAATTGAAAAACAATTTAAAAATGTATTTGGTGAACAGTAACATTCAACTATTTCCCTATATGATTGGAATATTTTTCCAAAAAAATCTCATAACGATGTAAGGGTTTTTAAATTCTTTTATGGAAGCCAGTTTTCCACATCTGCCTTTAGTTCATTTTCATTGGCGAAGCCTGTCCCAGACCTGGCATCATCAGATTTTCATTTATTTTTGAAGTTCGAAGAACATGTTACTACGAAATGCTTTTATCTTACAATTCGCTTCCACATCTTCGCTAAGAGATAAGGAGTGCAACGAGTGTCGATTATAATTGTATTTACTGAGCAGACAAGTAATGGGAGATAGCAGAAGTGGCTCTTCCATGATAGGTGTGACAGTGTGTAATTTAGTATAATGTCGATAAACTAACCTCTCTCCCTGGGAAGATATCGGATATTGAAAATGTAGCTCTCGATGGTGTAATAAAAATGATTTCTCGGCTGATTACACTCAACAGGTCGAAGGCACTAAGATATCAAAATGTAAATGTGGAGATGACGAAGCGAATTATGTAATCCAAGGTACAATTCATTAGGTTCATCCACGTTACGTCACTCAAATTAATTAATTTGTCTGTTACAAAAATTAATTTATTAATTTTACTTTGTCCATTTCTTAAACATTCTTCTTTGCCATTCAACACACTGCCAGGAGTTGCAAATCTGCAAATTTTTCCGTCCATTCTGAAATTTTCAGGAAAAACTATTTGTCCATTTTTTCAAAAAATCCCTTCAAAAAAAGTCAAGGCGGCCTAAATTTGGTTCCTAACATCAAATATGTTGGCCCGATTTATGGTGCCAACAGTTGGTTTATTAGGAATATTGTGTGGTGGAGCATAGTGGTTCCAAATGATATTCTGTAGTCCAGCCCTAGAATATTGCCCTCCAACCCTGCACTCTGCAGGAGACCGGGAGAAATTGAGGGCCTGCAGCCTGAACTAGTACCTAGTGGTTCCAAATGATATTCTGATAGTCCAAGAATATTGCCCTCCAACCCTGCACTCTGCAGGAGACCGGGAGAAATTGAGGGCCTGCAGCCTGAACTAGTACCTAGTAGGCATGACAAAACCTCTTTAGTTATTCTGTTGTAAATTGTGTTTCCTTGTATTTCCCCTTGTGAATTTCGTTCAACAGCCTATATTCTCTTATTGACCGGTACTCTTAACCGTCAACAAAACGTTCATCACAATCTTCCGACCCGTCAGTTGCAATCAAAACTGTGCAATATATGAGCAACCTCCGTTGTCAACCTGCAGCCAATATTCTGCTTTCAATTGCAACAAGTGTGTTGAGAGTCATCTCGAGAAATCGTGTACGATGTGCTCAAGTATTTCACGATGAAGAAGAAAGACAAGAATGGAAAGTACTAACCCGAAAAGTGTTCAATATTAAGAGATAAGTTGAATGCCGAACTTCATCAAGTCCCCCAAAATGAATTTATTGTTTTACAACAGGTCTCAAGCATGTTTGCTCTCACTCTTCATACTCCAAATTACAAAAGTTAAAATATATGAAGTGAGGAAGCTACATTGCACACCCACCTTGACAAATGTGTTTTTCTACAACTAGAAACAAGTCAGTTCGAGTTCACGTATCTCTGAAAAATTACAGTCTGCAGCAGTTTTCTCTGCCAAATGTGTGTGCCGGTATTCCTTGCACTGCTTTCAACAAGAATCGTTTTCTAATATCATATGTTGAGTCTCTATCCCATTCAAATATTGAAGCTCTCTCCAAATCTCCCTCCTGTGTTCCCCTCAATGACCCACAACTGTGGGACTAGATTCACAGACGGCCTTCCCTTGAGCACCCAACTTGCTTTTGTACTGAAATCAAGCTGACTCCAAAGCGCCGCCGACTCCATTTTTAATTGCTCCCTCTCAGTCTGTATATGGCATCTGCCTTCTTGCGAGTTTCAACATTTGTCTGCAGGTCTTCTTGACTTCTGGGAATGCAGCTACTGTCGTGAATTGTGACACGTTTCTATTGGATAAAAAAAGCAAATATTGTTTCTAAATATCTAACGAAGACCTGGAGTTCGTTATTAAACATTATTGTGCATTGTAAACAGTGTAACTAGGTGGACAAGTTGCATTCATTGTAGAAAGAGTCGTTTATTATTCCTATGACGTCTGAGATGCAAATGGCACACAGGCCACTACAATCCGAGTGATGATTGATTGTACAATATGTCAAAGAGATATCTTCACATCCTTATGCTGTAAGTAAGAGGATGCTTAAAGTACCGCTGTCGGCTAAAGAGCTACAAAATTAGAAGTAAGGCCCCAGTAGTCAATCATCGACCAGGAACGATGATTTTCTGCTGTATGCGTTGGATCAGAAGGGAAGCATTATGGTGAAGAGAACTTGAACAATTTCTGGCGGTTCATCCAAACTTCAAGGCGGTTAGGAAAAATGTCTGGATGCTCGATTGTTCGGTGCTTCGATTGTTAAATCATTTATGACAGTAAATTTGGAATCTGTGTAGATCTTTTGTGGGAGAAGCCTCTATCTAGGGATGAACAGAATAGATATAACGAAAGGATAAAACTACAATTCGGCAATCGTTGTCCGAAAAGGATGCCAAAATCTGAAGAAGAATTGTGTACATTGGAAGGGAAAAGAACAAAACGCGGAGGATAATTTGTTTTGAAGAAAATTCTTTGGATGCGAGGATACTCCAAAACCCTTCAATGTGAAGATGCTAGGGAGTGAAAATTGCTGTAATCGCAGGAGCGATGACTTTTTAAGAAAGGAGATGTTGACGCCTACAGCGCATTAAACAGATTTGGTTATTATTTGTCTGGCTTTTATTCAAATTCGATTCACGGTTTATCCCTTCATATTGTAATCAAGAGGATGTTTACGTGCAAATTTTCGTTTTTGTTAGTCTCATTGAGGATCCCTTTGTCATTAATCGTGACACACCTTTCTATCAATAGATGGCACTAATTCCATTTGCGTCTCGATTTCAAGCTCTACGATTTCTGTAAGGCAAAAATGATGTGTCCTACGCATGAAGTATGTCATCTGTCTGAGATTCAAGAACAAGGTTTCAATCTCAACGAACGTGAACGCTTGTTAGTTTCAGGGTTGTTTCCTAACTAAACGCCTCGGTCGCTAAAAATCTGGCACCGTAATATAAGGGCGAGAAAAATCTAAACAGGTCTGTTGCCTTAAATATCTGTTTCTACTTCACTAAAATTGTCGATGCGTGTTAGTAATCGCTTGGCGTGCCGTAAAGATTTAACGTTTTCGTATGCAAATAGGCCTGCCAATGAATCGATCCCATTGAAATTCATGAAGGTACATCTAGAGACCAGTCTGCCCATTCGGAAAAAGTTCGAGTGAAATCGGAGGATTCTTTCTAAGGTCCCGCCACTTTTTCCAACATTTCACGTCTGCAAACTGTATAATTACATTACGGTAATCGTTGGTAAACATTTATATTAATTTCCTTAAAAATAACCTACATAAGCCTTCGAAATCTAAAATTCATCGGTAATTCAACAGTTAATCCCACAATAAGTATTAAGTTGAACACTGACAGACTCGAGACCAAGTACTACAGTGTTCAACCTAAGTCCCAAAAGGCATTATTATTCCATAGAGATGGGGACCCATTAGATGTAGGGGACACAATCAACCGTTTTAGAATGTAAATGCTACAGCGTTCGTTCTAAAAGGCATGTTTCAAATGGATGTTTTCTCAGGGTAGCTGAAAAGTTTGGCTAATTGAAAATAAATCAACTAAAATTACAAACCAAACTCTCAATAAACATTTCTGTGGAAATCGGTTTTTGTTGAATGTTCCTCATTGGTAGTTTCAACTATCATGCAAACTATATGTTCCTGATTGGATTTAATCGCCAAAATTCTTGAAAAACATTGTATTTTAAGGAGCTATAATGTAGAAATGTAGAAGATAGGATATACAACACGTCAAAGCTTTCGTTAAGGGACTTTAAGGTTTGAATTACAATTGAAAGTCAAGTAGTCTCTTGATGCTTTTGTAAAGGCTAACTTTGGAGATCTATCCTTGGACATCTCTTCCACAAAGTGCTTCTCCTTTGACTGGAGGAAGCAAGAAAATGTTTTCTCTAGCTTCGTGTTTATCGTAGGAATGTTTCCAGCCTTGGATTCGGAACAGGGTGCATCTTTGTTCACTGTGCAGCCTCCATGCTGATGAGACAGTGCATCACTTCCTGGCTGAGTGCTTCATCCTGAGCTATGCGCGACTCGGAAATTTCGGGAAGGCTGCCTTGAGCAGATGAAGTGCTGTTGATCCTGAACTGTCCGGATTAGACAGCACCGTTCGTACTGTAGTGAAGCTTGGAGGTGTAGAGAATTCCTGGCATCAGAATTTAATTACAACTCCAAGTGGTCACGTTCAGTGTTCAATCGCTGGCCTTTCTAATCCTGTTACGTTGTTCGATTATATATTTATTTTGTATGCCCCCTCATGTTAATTTAACAGTTTAGTTACAACTAGAAATGAATATCAAATGTTAATGTTAATATTCATATCTAGTTGTAACTAAATTTATGTGTTTCTCTCAAATTTATAACTAAACAAATATTCACTAAACATCTTTCATTATTTCACTTGTCCTCTATTGTAATAACGGCGTTGTTTTGCTCGGTCAAATAATCGAAAGTTTTTTTTGTTTTTGTTTAATAGAGCGTTTGTTATATACAGGCAACTATCTACATATTTACTTCACATAAATTCCGCAATATTTATACGAGTGTTAGTCCATTGACAATACACCACATTTCAGCTTCACATCAGCGTCCAAGGTCCAATGGCTTGGTCCTTTTCAGGCGTCGGTTTAAGTACTTGGGAGTTGTCGAGAAGCCTAATGGCTTCTGGGTTGGTATGAGCAAGTAGTTCCTTGCACAGAACATAGAGTAAAGTATTCTGTATTCTATTTTCTATGGTTCCTTGCGTATCTTTTAATGACATCGGTGACTCTTTCGATTTTGAGTTCCTTGTGGAGGCCATCATTGCGTATGTACCATGGAGCATTCACAATACTCCTTAGTACCTTATTTTGGAATGTTTGAACCATTTTCATGTTACTTTTAGCTGTGCATCCCCATAGTTGAATACCGTAGGTCCAGATAGGCATAAGTACCGTTTTGTATAACAGCAATTTATTGTGCAAACTGAGTTGTGAATGTCGGCCCAACAGCCAATAAAGCTTTCTATACCTGATTGATAGCTCTTCCTTTTATTACGCTTTGTACCAGGGAGCTTGAGCGTAACGAAATGTGACACGGAAAAGTCTGGAACGTTCTGGGCTGCTTTAGAAACAGATCATATGACCTTTTTCCATTGGGTTAAAGGCGATCAACTTGCATTTACATCCGTGTGTAGTAGTTACCCGTTTGAAGTGAGTTTTTATTTATGTAAATCGGAGGATAATCTTTAAGAAAGTGAGTAATGACCATTGAATGAAGTGATTGTCGACAACCACTTGATGGGTGTAAGAACTTACAGTACGTTCTGTACCTTCTTCGTGCTCCACAGCTGTCTTTGCTAGTGCATGCAGAAACAGCGTGTAGAAGCGGATAGCTGACCATACCGTAGGTAGGTCCAGATAGGCATAAGTACTGTTTTGTATAACAGCAATTTATTGTGCAAACTGAGTTGTGAATGTCGGCCCAACAGCCAATAAAGCTTTCTATACATGATTGATAGCTCTTCCTTTTTTTTCTTGACATGTTCTTTCCACTTCAGCTTTGCATCTAAGGTCATTCCTAGGTACTTAGCTGAGTTGGAATATGGGACTGTGCACTGATTCAGATACAAAGGAGGGTTTGTAATTTTTTTATTCGTGAAGTTCACATGAGTACTCATAATCGAAAAGTGAACAGATCTCCCGCTGATGGTCTTTTTGACCAAAGCGTTTCATGTGTATTTCATCTACAAGTGTTGATGTTCATACCTTGTTTGTAAATGAGCATTTTCGTCATTCATTCGTAGGAATAGTTCTTCATGTTCCTTACGGTAATTTTTCCCCTTGGGTGTTGCTGGTGTTGATCGTCATTCTAGGGCCCAATGATGGGATTTTGGGGGTACAAGAATTGATGTGTCATCGGTGAAAACTGCCATAAGTCACGAATTTCCAATATAGGGCTAAAGCCTGTGCTTTAGGAACCTTACGTTCTTACCAACAGTATCCTCAGTGACACTCAAAACTGTAAGGTACAGCCGAATCCAGAAATCGAGACTTGTTTTAAGCATATTGTATAGAAAAACTGTTTTGATGTGTATTTACAACAACCTAAGTACGAGAGAATTGCTGGTCAAAATGGTTTATCTAATACTTTCAATTCTAAACCTATACCCTTAGTTTGAAATCAATAGGCCACAACTTCTTTTCCTTAAAAGTATCCTTTGAAATGGTTTACCCAATGGCATTAAATTGGAGTTTAACTCTAAGAATTTCTAAAGGTTGACCAGAAAATGTATTTTTGATGAATTTTGTTCTAAATTGAGAGGTGGTCAGTGGAGAGCAATGTTTTATGTTTCTCTCTTCTTTATTGTATATTCTTTATTCTGTAAAATCTCGTCTTACTGTTGTATAAAATAGTACAGTTAGTGCGGCTATGTGAGTCTAAGGCTGCTTTTTCTTTTCTTCAATAATAAAATGCGCTGTCTAAATTCTTTCACTGGGGTTTATTATTCAATCGGCTTGCGTTCATGATTTGAATTTCTACTAAGCTTTGGAGTATGCGTGTTTCACAGGTGATAGAGCGATCATTGAATTTCAGGAGATATACATGGAGCACGTGAATCTGTTCTCGACCAAAATACCTATTTGGATTGATCAGTTGATCATATTTGTGTGCCTCCTGAAATTCAATAATCGCCCTATCCTGTGAAACACGTAGACTCCAAAGCTTAGTAGAAATTCAAATCTTGAACGCAAGCCAATTGAATAATAAACCCCAGTGAAAGAATTTGCAGCGTTTTTCTATTGAACCTCAATACCCCCCCCCCCCCACAATAAAATCATCTCTAATTTATCAAGTCACTTTGGCACTCGTATTGCGTTAAAACTTCCCCTAATCTAAATTTAAACGATGTAGCCAAAGGTAGACAGATGTATAGGGGGCACACAAATATCATCAACTGATCAATCCAAATAGGTGTTTTGGATCAGAACCGATTTACGTCGTCTATGCATGTCTCCTGAAATTCAATAATCGCTCTATCACCTGTGAAACACGCACACTCCGAAGCTTAGTAAGATTCACATCATGAACGCAAGCCAATTGAATAATAAACCTCAGTGAAATAATACTTATTTACCCCAGTAATAATATTGAATAATAAACCCCAGTAATAATATTGAATAATATTTACCTATATATTATCAGAATGCTTCAACCCGTGTATCGGCTACTAACTACACTACAAGTATTCACATCGGCTATCACTCCAGTATCCACATTCACTACAACTCGACGCTATCGGACATCCGGTTACAAACAAACAATAATAAACGAAAAAAACATCACCATAAATCGGGCCATACATCGGGAATGGTTTGACCTACGGACGTGGGGAAGGGCTCATTCGATTCCTAATGGTATGTTCTTCAAATAGGAACAGTCGACTAGTTTTGAGGTTTTCAGGGATTTTAAAAACTTTTACAGCCCTTAAAGGGCACTTTAAATTGAGTGAGGAGCTGGCTCAAGAATTGGGGCGTCGTCGGACCAAGATGGAGAAAATTTCAGATTTTTTGCTCCAGCCGTTTCGGAGATATCGTGCGTACGGCGTACGGCGGACGGACGGAAAATTTTTTTTTATTGCAGATTCGGATTCTACACCCTTTGAAACGTAAACCATGAAATTTTCAGGGGGGGTTAGATTTTTTCCAGAGCGATTACAATGGTTTATTACTGAATAATAAACCAAAATGGGGGGAAAGATCACTGCCCGCATGCGCGGCAGTTACCAATGTAACGATACGGTCATGTTGGAATTGGTCCGATATTGTTAAAATGACTTCCTACCCTCCAAATTTCAGAGAGATCGGACCACCAGAACCTGGGAATTGGTCGTAGGTTTGGGCATGCTCGTTCATTCGAAGGCTAAACTTGAAGAATATAAACGTGCTCTTAATGTCGCGAATGTGATTTCAATTTCATTGCTTTTGTAATGTTTGGAACTTGTTTAAGAATCAAAATCTCGTTTCGCCGAATTCACTCTCATAAATTCTAAATTATCTTTTGTTGAATAGTTTCAATGTAGTTCAAATTTGATATAGAGTAGTTGATTCTATTAAGGAACTGGATACTCAAAATAGTTGAAAGAGAATAATTTCGCTACACCTAAAATAAGGGAGGTTTTACAAAAACCGTGTACCTTCTTGAAATCGGAAGCAACTTTAGAAAACATTTATTTTGCTTCCAAGTCTACCATTAGGTACCGGAAGACCGGAAGATGCATTTGTCAGCTCTTGACCGCAAATTTCTGCAATCACTGTAACTAGGGGGAGGAAGAACATCTTTTTTATACAAAATCAAAATTTCTACTGATATTTTAACAATTCTAGGAAAAAAAATGCATTCCATGTCAGCTCTATGACCGCACATCTCTGTAATCACTGTAAGCTCTCAAGATTTAATCACGCAGGGTTTGCGTACTTGTTTTGGATTTATGTCGTGATTTAATTTTATGTATTTTATTATATAGATGTAGTAAACAATGCCGCTTGTTTTCTTATTGTCACTAAGTGACAAGTCTTGGTTGTCATGTTGGTTAGAGTAGACGCTCACCGGAATAGAAACACGTGTTATCCACTCGACACGTGGATAACATCGACACAACTAACTATATCAGTTACTTTAGTTATCATAAACCTATTCTGTCTATCACTTCGACATAAACAATAAAATTCCTTCGAACAGTTCATCGCCATAAAGAGAAAGAGGAACAAGTTGAAGCTAAAAAAAATAAGTATTTAACGCTGCGCATGCGCAAAGCACCGGTGTATCAGGTTCCAGTTGTACGATCTCTGTCAAATTGTTAGGGTAGTCCGGAGATGAACGATCTATTAATTATTGTCACACATCAATTTTAACACGATAGTATCGTCATAAGCTGCCGAGTATACTCAGAAGTAAAATCCACTGAATTCTTGTAGCCTGGTCTCAAAAATTTGGATTTGTTGGGGAATACCGTTCAACCTTCACAAGTCAATATCAAAAAGATTGCATTCGCTGTCAAATTAGCGCAACTGGTACATTACATGTAGAATTGAATACCTTTCAAAGGAGTTTCTCGACTCGTTATGTATACAGGAAGATTCCCCGTGGCATTTTAATGATACTTAAATTCAATGATACAAAATTTAATGATACTTAAAATGAAGGAGTTATGTGCCACACCCAACTTGGCGGACGTTTAAAAAAATATGTTTTGTTATAAACTAGTTGTAGGTATAAGACTTACAAAATTGAGTTGATTTATTCTTTCACTCATTTTTTCTGTGCAACATGTTTTCTGTCATTCTTCCCTGCGAAGTCTCTAAATCAGTACTGATTCTTAGTTTTTCGTGTGACTTTACTAAAACAGTCGGAACGGAGTGGCATGTAGATAAGTCATTCTAAAATTGTGGTTGATTTTATGTCACAAGCCCTTGCCTGCCATACTATTTGTGCTATAAATTCGGAATTTTTTCGAGTGTTTAGAACACCTTGGGTACTACATAAATCCACTGATTTTGAGTTAAATAGCTAATTAACTATTTAATTATATTTGATTAACTACTCAATTTCTAAAAACCTACCACTGTCTCAAAGTGTTGCTCCAATATTTGGCTTTTTTTATTTAATGCCATTGCTCGACTTTTTAAAAATTCAAAAAATGTTTTAGTCGGAAGATTGGATCTATTTTGAGAATACATGACTGGAAAAGCAAATTTCTTTTTTGTATCAGATCTTTCTCAGTTCTAGGTGTGTCACAAGGTTTCGTTCTCACAACCTACAATTTTTTTCAATCTTTCCCCACACCCTGAAGAAAAGATTTTAGGTTGTCGTAAAAATTTGTGGCAACAGGGTTGCAACATGGCTTCTCTCGGCTTCTTGTTTGTTCTTCATCTGATCTGCGATTCCGAATATTCGTTTACTGTAATAAATCATGTGCGCGTTTTAATACATTCTCACAATCTACAACAGTGCTATTCCTCGAGAACGCACCAATTTAGGTGAGACCAGTGAGTTACTATCAACATTAATATCAAGTTTGATATTACATTGTTTCGATCCCGCAATCAGCCACGCAGTGCCTGGCATCTCATCATAACCTCTTAATTCTCACAACCTACAACCTCACGCCGTACAAAAAATGTAGTATTCGTAATTGTAGATTGTGAGAATTGGTTGTAGGGAGTGGGAATAAGATCGTTTGAGTGAGTTTAAAACGATCCAAATCACTAGTTATACGTAAATCCCTTGACTATGTTTATTAGAGACGTAATCTGTGGAGTACTCCATACCTCGTAATTGAATTGCAAATACTATTAAAAACGCACGATTTACATTTCAGCAAGATTGATGTGAAAGAAATGAGTCAGAATGCTCCTTAAGCTGACGTACAACTAATTTTTTCTCTCAACTTAACACTGGTCTCACGCTTTACAAAAAGGAAAAGTCCCCCAAATTTCCATATCTTCAAAACTATACAGTAAAGTGTGTGCCCACTCCAGGGTGTGTCCAATTACGTGTTCAGAACTGAATATCAAAATTTCGAATCAGGCCTGCTCCATCTAACAGTACTGTTCATCGATTGATTATTCATGCATTCGACGTCTTGGACTAGGAATAGTAATGTGGGGGGCTCAGCCCTCGTCCGGATCTGGTCTCAGTCAATTGAACCTGGTTCGCGCCGGGTCTGTTGTCGCTCGGCGGTTGGCCTTGGAAAAGCCGGCGGATTACAGGCCATTGTTGTTTCGTGGCGGGCGAAGACGATTGAAACTTCCAATTCCGGGCACGAGGGTCGACGAATTAATGAAAACAAACCGACAACGGGGTCGCCGGCTACCTACGGTCCGCTACACCTCCCAACGAGGAGCTGGTTATGACGCGCAAATCCGAGGAAAAACAGGCGCTGGGAAAACGTCACGAAGGTAAACAGTGGGAATTGTTTGGACTACCTGAGCTCGAGTTTGGCCAAATAAAACAAAAGCCACTTTCCCAAGGTGTGAACTAATTCATTGGGAATTCTGATTGTGGTAACTATTGATATAAAACAGATTGGTGAACTCCTTCCTACTGGTATATGATATACTTCTTAAAATGAGAAATATCCTTGCTGTGAAATCGACAGAAATTAGGAGTAATTTGACTGATTTCTGACGGTATTGAATGGAGATGGATAGAGTTCGGATTTTGCATATCTTGCGTATCACATTATATCATTTAAATGATTAACAGGAGTACAATCCAGTTGTTAGTGACCGACCCGACAGTTCCGCGCCCCCCCCCCCCCCCCGCTCAAGACTCCTTCAACTAACCTTCGGGTGGGCTCCTTCCGCCCTTTGCTATCCCGGCATCACCACTTTTCCGTCCGCCCGAGGGGGTCATTCGTGTACCTGCCACCTTGGTAAGCACTAGCCTCTCTGATGCTCTGGTTGAATCTACAGATTTTTCCAGGGAGTTGGTTAGGCTTAGTAAGTACCGTTTATGAACACAGAATGCGCTCACGTAACCCTTGTTAGCCCCCCCCCCCCCCCCCAAGCCGTAGCTTCCATCTCTGTTTATTTGCTCCCCTCCTCTGAGCTAGAATCCTAGAATATTTGTTGGTTGCATAGGCAATTTTTCATCTTCGGTACTTAAATGTGTAGAATTAATCATTTAAATGATCTGGCTGTAGAACCATAGAGGTCTACTGTCCCTTTGTTTTCAGGAGAGAGTGTCATACTTATCCGATCTGAGGTATTTGATGCTATTTGAATTTAAAATAGCACATTCGTGCATATTATATGCATTGGCATATGTTACAGAATTTTGCATATAAATGACACATTTCTAAGAAATATCTGTGTACCTACAGGGATGTACACTCCCTTGGTAGTTGACCGGGTTTCCCCCCACCGGAGGTTTCCGACTGTGTGAAACCAGAATACTCGAGTTGACCTGAACGGACTCACTCATGGAGAAATCGTTAAGTTGAAATTAATTACTGTTGTCAACTGCGACTCTGAAAGATCATTTTCCTCGCTAAAAATCACTATCAGACCGACGAAGGAATTTCACAGTCGAAAACCTCGAAAAAGTGTTGATAGTCCAGGAAAAAATCTGTACCTACATTGGACATTGAAATTTTAATCGTTGTAAATTTGATCTAATACTACACCGTTCTATTTGCTGTCATTTTATAAAATATAGAACAATGATTAAGAGTTTGGGGTTACATTGATCAATCCCGTATTAGATTTCTCAATAACAACTAGAAAACCCCAAAATTGGACCACAATTTCAACTTGCGTATAATTTTGAATGTTTTTCCGTATTTTGGGAACTTTTGTTGCATATTTCGGCTATCTTTTGTCTTTGCATATTGATTTAAACTCTTGCGATGAAATATGAAGCACCTGTGTGTGCGCAATTCAAAATACCAAGGCAGGCAGGTGAAAACGGTCGCCAAGGCTCAAGGCACAGATGAAGAGGTTGGAATGCAATGAAAACAAGAATCAGGATTCATTAAAATTTTGCAGAAAACGCTGCAAATTCTTTCACTGGGGTTTATTATTCAATTGGCTTGCGTTCATGATTTGAATTTCTAGTAAGCTTTGGAGTGTGCGTGTTTCACAGGATAGGGCGATTATTGAATTTCAGGAGGCACACAAATATGATCAACTGATCAATCCAAATAGGTATTTTGGTCGAGAACAGATTTACGTGCTCCATGCATATCTCCTGAAATTCAATAATCGCCCTATCCTGTGAAACACGCACACTCCAAAGCTTAGTAGAAATTCAAATCATGAACGCAAGCCAATTGAATAATAAACCCCAGTGAAAGAATTTGCAGCGTTTTCCCCCCACAATACCCCCCCAAAATAAAAACATCTGTAATTTATCAAGTCCTTTAGCACTCGTATTGCGTTAGAACTTCCCCAAATCCAAATTTAAACGATGTAGCCAAAGGTAGACAGATGTAGAGGAGGCACACAAATATCATCAACTGATCAATCCAAATAGGTGCTTTGGATGAGAACCGATTTACGTGGTCTATGCATATCTCCTGAAATTCAATAATCGCTCTATCACCTGTAAAACACGCACACTCCGAAGCTTAGTAAGATTCAAATCATGAACGCAAGCCAATTGAATAATAAACCCCAGTGAAAGAATATTTATTTACTCCAGTAATAATATTGAATAATAAACCCCAGTAATAATATTGAATAATATTTACCTATATTATCAGCGTTTCATGCATCTCAGAATGCTTCAACCAGTGTATCGGCTACTAACTACACTACAAGTATTCACATCGGCTATCACTCCAGTATCCACATTCACTACTACTCGACGCTATCGGCCGGACATCACTACGTTACAAACAAACAATAATAAACGAAAAAACGCAAATGTTGGCACCATAAATTGGGCCATACATCGGGAATGGTTTGACCTACGGACCTGGGGAGGGGCTCATTCGATTCCTGACGGTATGTTCTTAAAATAAGTTTACATTCATGCCGCTTGGACTTGTTTTGAGGTTTCTCGGGATTTTACAAAACTTTGACAGCCCTTAAAGGGCACTTTAAATTGAGTGAGAGAGCTGGCTCAAGAATCGGGGCGTCGTCGGACCAAGATGGATTTTTCCTGAAAATTTCAGATTTTTTGCTCCAGCCGTTTGGGAGAAATCGTGCGTACGGCGTGCGGACGGAAAATTTTTTATTGCAGATTCGGATTCTACACCCTTTGAAACGTAAACCATGAAATTTCCAGGGGTGGTTAGGTCGATTACAATGGTTTATTATTGAATAATAAATCAAAAACGGCAGCAAGTTGGATTTCGAAAACGTCAACGCATGCCACTTCGTGGTCATTTATTTCTCATAAATCAGCTACCGTGGCAGTGGTCACAGATCGCTAAGATCTTTGTCCAGAATAGACTGAGTGGTGAAAAAGGATGCTGAGCCCAGAATAAGAGAGCTACTTGTGGTAGTTTGGCTCATGCGATGAGAATTGAGGAATAGGTAAGTTGTGCCTCATTTCCAAGTTGGTTAATAATTGCGAGTGGGAAGAAGAAGGACGGAACTCAAAAACGTTGATGTGTCACGAGTGAGGTTAAACTACTTTTTTTGGGGCGAAATTAAAACGAAACAGTCACGATTTCATACTACAACTAGTGCCTTCTCTATTCACAATTTTCCTTCAAGATTCTGGTCAATCCTAAGACTGTATTACTAATTGTATAGTTCAATAACGGAGAATAGGTGAACTGTTATTCTGGTTCGTGTGCCACCATACCAAAAGAAAATATCCGCGCTAACTTCTGTAAGGGAAAGTTCCAAAACTCATTGTGATGATAACGGAGAAAAGGTGAACTGTTATTCTGGTTCGTGTGCCACCCAAACTACCTTGTTGCATCGAAAACTCATTATTGATAAAATCAATGGTTGGGGTCTTGTAGGAAGCCATTGAGTTATAGGCCATTTCCATTAAAGGGACAACTTCAACCCCTGGATCATTACTGTCTCACAAAATGTTTTTTTTAAAAAGACGGTTACTGCATTTACTACATATCCTTCAACCACTTTAAACGACCTGGTGAAATATAGCCAGTTTTTTGCGTTGAATTAAACAAATTTATTTTTGACATTTCATGTCTTTGCTATGGCACACAACCAAATTGTCGTTATGTCACGTTACGTTACGTAACGAAATCTGTTCAATGATTATTATGATTCGTAGAAGTGAGGTAGGTAGGTACCTATATGATTATAGCTGAAATTTGGCTATATGATTATTATGATTTGGCTGGTAGCCTCCTTAGGACGTGAACAATAAGGTGCAGAGGGTTTTGATCAACTGAGTGGCTCCTGAAGCTAACTTCTTTCCTATCAACTGTGGAAAGCTGAAATTTGGCTGGTAGCCTCCTTAGGACATGAACAATAAGGTGTACAGGGTCTTGATCAGCAGAGTGGCTACTGAAGCTAACTTCTTTCTTATCAACCGTAGGAAGCTGAAATTTGTATCGTTAGGACATGAACAACAACGCTACTGGAGTAGGTGATGTAGTCTGGCTCGAATACACAGAAGAAAATGTCCCAATGTGTTGCAGACTCGTATGCAAGCATTTATGATTCTTAGAAGTGAGGTAGTTAGGTACCAATATGATTATAGCTCCTAAACTTTTCCATTTAGGTTTGTAAACAAATCCATGTCAACCTTACATGGATACCTAGTAGTTGTATCAATGCTACCCAAGCATCAACATATGAAAATAGTTGATTGTTGTCTACGCAATCAATGGTTAGTGGGGTTAATGTACTGTCATGTAGAACATATAACATAACATACCGTTCTTTTACTACCCACGACGATATATGTATGGATGTAAATAATAAATAAAAATATGAGTTTAATTTTTGTTTTCTTTGTATTGAAAAAAATGTAATTCACAGAGGAAGACAAGATTGCTAGAAGATGGAAGGGAAGATTTAGGGAGGGGAAAGACATGAAATGTCCTAATGCGTTGCAGACTTGTATGCAAGAGTTTTAAAACAACTGCGATTCGTCATTCCGGTCGCAAGCCTCTGAGGCCCATAGTCGGATTTTGCCTGTAATATTCATTATTATCAGACTGATTTAGGCTCTTTTTTCTATGGAAATGTTTTTAACTATCATTGGTAGGGATAATCCATTAAGAATACCGAAAAACAGGAACGTTCAACAGTTTTAAAATCAAATCTGTAGTATCGTCCCCGAAATGCTATTAGAAATTTGTTGTATTCCAAAGGCACCTCTTGGTGGTTCCCCAGTAGAGGTGGGTAGTGAGTGAGTGGCCTTGTCTCAAAGACCTTCTCTTTCAAGTGAACTTGTCCCAAATGACCTGTGGAAGTAAGACCTGCAGGTCATCGCAAGACGTTTGTGACATTATGGCTCCCCGTGGACGACGTTCCAACCACTCAGACTTTTCGTGGCAAGCGAAGTTCGAGACCTGCAGGTCGCAAACGTCTCTTGCTGAGGAGTCTTGGCTCAAGATAACCGTTCACTCTCCCCACCTAACAACCTGGGCAGATCGCCGTTCCTTTACAGCAGATTCTACTATTGAAATAAAGTTTATTCATGAGGACTCGGAAATTGACCTCGTTTCAGTACCTATCATTGTTTTACTCAGAAGTACTCATCTAAGGAGTACAGTAACGACTGTCATCTACCGAACCCTGACCTTCACGAAGGTAATAGAGGTCCCATTCATTCACAAAGTGAATAGCGGAGTAAACTGCAGGTCGCATTCATCCATGGAGTGAACTGGTGAACTTCTCCCACTGACCTTGTCTTTGAATTGAGTGACCTGCAGGGAGTCAATTCCCTCAGGTGACCTGGGTTTACACACCTCTATTCCCCAGTCTACTACTTGGTGCCAGCAGCAAGTTCTACCATCTAAGTTGACACTTGTGTATCGCCAGGGACGGTAGGCAATAAGCAATTTTTCATAATAATCTGCTGTTTTGCAATTGATTTTACCAAAATCTATAGTTTGGTTTATTCAGCGTCTTTTCGGTCCCCAGGTGTTTCTACTGATCGCGTTTGATTTGTGGTAAATACTGTCACTTGGTCAGTGGAGATGGCGAAAGAGATGTTAAGCACAACAAATGGAGAGAAAACATCATCTTTCCCGTGAACTTGGTTGCATAACACGGTTATAGACCATAATATGGTCTACCATGGTCTAATATGGTCTACCTGCTACATGGACAATTAGTCTAAAACCTGAATATGAATAATATTCAGGTTTTAGACTAATTGTCCATGTAGCAGGTACCAAGGAAGAGGATATTAGGTGTCTTTATCCTAGAAAAAATGAAATCAACCAATAATTTGCAGCCTATCTGACTTTTGTCCGTATTCTGGAGCATCGGATGCCTCCCGGTTCTCTTAAAAAGAACCGTCCAATCAGCTATTTTTCAATGTCCTTTACTCGGAGGAAATGCCGCCCTTACTTCTAATTCCGTGGGAAACGATGACTCGGATATTCACTTCACCCTCTCACCAACTCGAGGGACCTCGACACGTGGCTCAACTTGTTTTTTTACCGCCCCAACAGAACTTGTCAGTTGTAAACGTCAGTCGTCGTCGTATAACGAGTGGATTTACGACTGCAGCAGTCACGTCCAACATTTCTTCATAGAATATTTTGTTTGATTGGTTCGTCTTTCAAAATATCTGATCTCTGGTTTTGAAAACGGTAGGTCCCGATCGCAGGTTCATTATTATCTCAACAACTGGATGAGGCTACGTTGTATAGATTATTATAAAATCTGTGGCTTTCATGTTTAACTCGAAAATCAAGCAGCCGACTGTTGAGGCGGCTTGAGATCCCACCTCGACCTCTCTTTAAAAGCTCAGATTGGCTTAGGAGAGCCTTGGAATTCCACATCACCAATTAACTTCGTCTATGGGATTCCTCGCCATCCATTAACATCCTGTTACCGTCAACATGGGACTCCACTCCATAAGGGTAAGGAGGAGCTTTATAGTAGAGAAATAGTGAGAGAGCTTTCAAATGAATGATGGTGACATCATGTGATGGCAGGTTGGACTGACTCTATTAACTACTCTATATGTTACTAGAAGGGGACGATCTAGCGAGCAGATCTGGATCACCTAACTACAGATTCCGCTCTATTTGTCCCACCAGTAGGATTGATTCAGAAGGATTGATACACGAAAGGTGGAATTCAAAGGTACGTCTTCCCTGCTCGTCCCCCACCTAGGTGGAATGCAAAGGGAGGGCTAAGCTAGAGGGATTAGCCCTTCACTATCCCTCAAATAAAGAATTAACTTCGAATTTGATTATACTGTTCGAAGAAGCATTAACTTTCTTATCTTTCTAGTGCCAAACCAAATTTTGCTTCCGAGTCTACTAAGGTAGCGGAAGCATTGTTTTCACTTTCGGAATGTGAAAATTTTTTTGTCTCCGAAATCAAAAATTCCACTCGCATTTTGCGTTTTAGACCTTTCTGAAAATTTTGGTTCCGTGTCCGTCTGTGTGTCTGCCTGTCAGCAAATCCTTGTTACGGGTAAAACTACGAAGTTATAGTCCGATTTTAATGGAATTTTCAGGGATTGTTCGGTTTGATGTGTAGATGTTCCCCTATAAGTTTCATGACCCCTGAATCAATAGTAGTCTGCGCATGCGCAAACGAAATCCTTGTTACGCGCATAACTCCGGGAGTTCTTGACCAATTTCGATGAAATTTTCAGGGATTGTTCGGTTTGATGTGTAGATGGTCCCCTATGAGTTTCATGACCCCCGGATTAATAGTAGCCTCTGCGCATGCGCAAACGTGAAATCCTTGCCACAAGCATAACTCCGGTAGTTCTTGACCGATTTCGATGAAATTTTCAGGGATTGTTCGGACTTATTAGGTATATTTTATAGTTTGTTCAATAGTTGAACATGCCTACCTTTATTTTCTCAAGTTATGCTCCTGCATAACAATAAATTTACCCTAATTCAATATTTACTTCGCCTAATTGAACGAAGTTCTTTAGTCAATAATAATTTTCAATGATCTATACAGTCATGTTATGGATACGAGGAAGCTATGTGCCACACCCACTTGGCAGACGTTTTTTGTACTCACATTAAGTTGGCGAAAAATTACTTCACAAAGCAAACACTGTAAACTTCCGACAAAAGCCTCTATAATTCAGCATGATTACACGCGTACCTTGAAAAATGCTCAAAAATGTCAGCGTTCTAATGGTATACAAAAAAAAAATTATTATGCCAGTGGAATAAGCTACTCAGTTCCTGGTAGATCGTGAGGGTAAAGCAGGTGGGGTAGTTGGACTGTCTAGTATGCTGCCTTGTGGCACTGCATTGCTGCAGTATTAACATGCTGGAATTTTGCGAAGTTGGTGAATCCCACTTTATCAAACGCTTGTGACACGTCAAAAAATGCTGCCGAGTACACTTATTTCTTTTCAAATCCTTTCTCAATGATGCTTGTAATTCAGTGAAATTGCTCTATAGTGGAATGCTGTTTTCTGAACCTAGATTTCTGTTATGGAGTAAGTTTTTGTTCCGGTACAATAACGTGTAGCCTTTTACAAAGGAAGTTTTTGATACTGGTTGCTAGAACTGCCAATGGATTTGAAGGCTTCACCGGCTTGGGAATCACGATTACTTCCACTATTTTCCATAACTGAGGGACGTAGCAGAATAAAATGGCAGTATTTATGATTTTTGTTAACTTGACTCTGGTCTTCCGGGAAGATATTTTGATTGAAAATGTAAGCATTGCATACATTGACCCTTTTTTTGCTTCAATCCAGAACTGCATTTTCCTTTGTACATACTTCTATGTCAGTGACAAATGGAATAGAAATCTCTGGTGCTGTCATATGGACCACATCGATCAAATTACATAAGGGACAAATGCGCCACCTGGGGCCGAAACGGTCGACTTCAAACCCGTTATGTGAACTAAAAGGATGAATACAAAATTATTTTAAATCATTGATGAGGTTACGACACGAAGGTTGTCTTTTTAGTTTAGTTGTTTTCGTTTCTTTTAGCTGGTCTGGGCCCCTTTAAACAAAAAAATAAAGTGTGTGCGCGTGTCTATTTATTTACGAAACCAAGTCAAGGGGGGAAGGCACAGTCGTACCCACAAGTGATTGAATAAGCTTTTCTCGTCCCCGATAGCACTTGACTTGTTTACAGTTGTCCACAGTCTGCTGTCGTGGAGAAATTTCGTCGTATCAGCTCACCTCCGAGTTGATTGCCTTCCACATAAATATTTTCAGCTTACAAATCGTTACTACAAAACCCTCTAGCCCTTATTTATTGTATTCGAAGCGGTTTTTGAACATCTTTGATAACCAATCAATTCCACCGTTCGGGCGTCCCAGTTGCCCTGACGTTGAATGTCCTCGATATTAATATCTTTTTTCGATTCCGACTCTTCATAAAGTCGAAGTTTAAAATGGATCAGCGACAGATGAGCTCGGTTTATAACGTCACTAAATCGCCAAATTTCAAGCGAGCAACCGAATCAACAGTTATCCGTTTCGTTTGACGAAACATTAAATTTACCTGTCAGCTGTCACTTGGAAGAGTTATTGGGTTTAACTTACCCAATGCTGTACTGAAAGATATTAAATGTCAAATTTAATTGAAAACAGAAGTTAGTTCCATTTATGCTGGTAACATAATGTTACATTTCATCAACATGTACCATGTTTTACGATGTGTTGTTAAATCGAAAATTAAGCGTAGTCGTCAAGTTTCTCCGCTCAAAAAGCTAATTTTTAGCCTCTTACGATCCAAAGCTGTAATTTAGTAGGTATTTGACTCCTTAGGAATTTCACCTGACATCAAAACCAATGTCCAATCATCTAATTGATACCAACGATATGTCGGTCTTGAAACATCGGTATTTATCGATATATTGGATAAATATAGATTTTCCTGTTGATACTTTTTTCAACCATCCAAAACCAACGCAGTTTCATGTTGCCTACTAATTTTTTAATTTTATATTATAACCAGTTTGCAACGTAGGTATAGATATCAGACGTGTTCCTACCTACCCTATTTATAACTTCGTAGAAGCTAATGAAATTTTGATCAATAACAGTAACACTTCGTAGAAGCGAATCAAATTTTGATCAATAACAGCAACACTTCGTAGAAGCGAATGAAATTTTGATCAATAACGGCAACATTGATTTTGGAACAGATTCTATACGTTGCAGAATTACGTTGAGCTTTAATCTTGTCGTAATTGGCCCACAATCACTTTTTGGTGACTTACTGCAATGTTTTACCGATTTTTTCTCTCGATAGATTGGTTAAGAACGATCGAACATCGATAAATATCGGCAAACCAACATCGATGTAAAATAATCGATTCATTAACATAATATCGAAAGTAATAATCGATAACATGATATCGATAATTTTGAACTATCGATTAACATCCCTATTATGTAGGCTCCTTAGTTTTTACAACAATTAAAATATTTGATCTTCTTTGATTGTATTCGTTTGATACGTTTGCACGAGTGAAAACTCAATTCTCAGTTCACCGAGCAGTTTCTATGAGGCTTAGGAAACACGTACGAGGAAGGACTGGAGGACGGAGCACAACGGAAGAATAAAATTACTTACATACCTACATACATATATATAGTTTGGAAAAAAATGAAATCAGATTAGTTTGGCAAAATCAATTTGAATTTTTGGCATACTATCAAATTGAAGATTTTGGCAAATTAATTTGAACCTATGGCACGAATCAATTCTAATATTTTTGGCATCTCAATTTAAACTTTCGGCGACTAAATTTCTACTTCTGGTATTCGTTTGATTCATTAAAAACCCATAATACAAATCACATTCCGTACAGTTCAGATCATAGATCAATACTTGAATACGACGTGAGTAAACTCTTGAATTTATGATTTATTACTTTCAATTATAATGACGTGGTAATCCGCGTTTTACATAGGTGAACTAAGAAGATTCAGTTTTAAGCGACTTTCAACTTTTCCGTACTAATCGATTTAGATTGTATGGCGATGTCTGGTGTCTTCTGCACGGCTTTCTTATTTTGGGTCATTCTCATATCATTTGACCATTTGATGTCCCCGGCCTTGACGTTCGCTTTCGCTTGCATTTTCAACCCCCTCGAAAAACCTATTTGGTACTTTCGGTTGGTTTAAGTGAAAGGAATACGATGGTAACAATATAATGAACCTAATGCTACCTCAAAAACAAAAAACCTTGTCACGAGTGTTACTGTCCCCAAGGTTTGAATGTTCTAAGAAAGTCCTATTTTGAAAAGAAAAACTTTGAATTGATTACATTTCAATGGTTGATATTCCACTATTATAGGAGATTATTTCAGTGTATTTTCATTTTGGTTTATTATTCAACAATAAACTATCGCTCTTGAAAAAAAAAAAAAAATTTAACCCTTCTGAAAATTTCATGGTTTACGTTTCAAAGGGTGTAGAATCCAAATCTGCAATAAAAATTTCTCCGTCCGTCCGCCGCATGCCGCACGCCGTACGCACGATTTCTCCCAAACGGCTGGAGCAAAAAATCTGAAATTTTTACAACGCCCCAATTCTTTAGCCAGCACTCTCACTTAATTTAAAGTGCCCTTTAAGGGTTGTCAAAGTTTTGTAAAATCCCTAAAAACCTCAAAAAGAGCTCCACCCCAGGTCCGCAGGTCAAACCATTCCCGATGTATGGCCCGATTTATGGTGCCTACATGCGTGTTATTTTGGTTTATTATTGTTTTTGTGTTGATATCAGTAACCCAGTGACGTAGTGATGTAGTAATTTGGAAACTGGAGTGAACTCTTAAAAGGCTTTGTAGCCGATACACGGGTCGAAGCATTCTGATAACCATAAACAACGCTGCAAATAATAACTGGGGTTTATTATTCAGTTGGCTTGCGTTCATGATTTGAATTTATACTAAGCTTTGGAGTGTGCGTGTTTCACAGGTGATAGAGCGATTATTGAATTTCAGGAGATATGCATAGAGCACGTAAATCTGTTCTCAACCAAAATACCTATTTGGATTGATCAGTTGATCATATTTGTGTGCCTCCTGAAATTCAATAATCGCTCTATCACCTGTGAAACACGCACACTCCAAAGCTTAGTAGAAATTCAAATCATGAACGCAAGCCAATTGAAAAATAAACCCCAGTGAAAGAATTTGCAGCGTTTTCGATTGATTGGTTGATCGTTTATTTTTACCATGACGGACAATATTATATAATTGATATGCAAATAGAATATAATAGGAATTAAACGGATATTATCGTCTGGAGAGCGTTGAGACCTTATCTCGCATATTATTGTTGTTCTTCACCCGTCCACGACCTTCACTCGCTATCTTGAAAGTGCAGTAAAATGTGATTTGGAAAGAACCAGCGTAAAAATGAACGGAGCCGTTGGGAGCTATCCATAGCGCTCCTAGGAAAATGGAAAACCAGCAGCCGAGACTAAAAAATTCAGATTTGGAAAATGTGCAGTAGAACGAACTTCAGTGGTATGGAAAAATCTTGGTCATACTTTAGCCCGAATTGGTTTTTATTTTAATTTTGGACTGTTCGGATGAGTTCGTTACTACCAATGTTTTATAATAAGAACTGACCGTATGTAAATTGTTTTGGGTATTCATGGATTTATTTCGACGAAAAAACGGTGCTTTTTGATCGATTTCTTACACGAATCGGTCATTTCCGAGATTTCGCCAAAAAAATAAGGGAGAAAGGTTTTTTTTCAACTTTATTGTCTTCGAAAATTATTCACACAGCCGCGAAATTCTTAAATTTTACAAATGATGAAAATACAAACTGAAGGTATTATACTGGTAATTAATGTTCCGTGTACAAACTTGGTTTAACTAATAAATCTTCTTTGCACATGAACTTATAGATATAATCATAGACAATAATGTCAGTGGTCTCTAGCAACGTTTCAAGGTTGAAATTTATCTCAAGGTAGAATCATTGTCTCACCATACTCTGGATGGACGTCAGAAGGCGATTTCGAGATGCTTCGTGCATTGGACATTCCAGCACTAGATGTTGCGGAGTCTCTTCTGAAGTCCTGCATTTTCGGCAAAGTGGGGAAATCTCTGGGTCTATTTTGTGTAGGAGGGAATTAGTATTACAGTGCCCCGTTCGCAGCCTTATAATTAGACTGTAGAATGATCGGGACTTAACTTCCGTTACAGCGTCAAACCAGGTTACTTTTTTGGGAATGGGAAATGGAGATTTGTAACGACTGGCTGCTGGGTGGGCTTCAAACGCCTCTTTCCATTTTTCGAGGACTCTTTTATTGGCTGCGCGTCTTAAATCTGTTTGTGGATATGTTTTTGATGGCAACGGTTCTGGGAGAAGCGCCGCTCGCTTGGCTTCCACATCAGCGATGACGTTTACCCTCACTCCAGCATGTCCTTTCACCCAGGGTTACATCCTCCTATCTCTGAAAAGTATGTCATTTGAGTTTTCGTCCACCAATTAACATTTTTCCGAAAAAAGTGGCAAATTGGTGAATTTTCGAAGAAGAAATGGGATGTTTGAGTTGTCCTTCATCCCCTGGATAGATCCAAATAGGTACCTCAATCGATGAAGACTTGCTTCGAAGGAACTTACTAAAAACCAAACGTGCTCCAAAAACCCTGCAATGCGTGCCCTACTTACCAGTGTTTCCCAGTGTTATCCTTTTTCAACGTCCATACCAAACTACTATGAAGGTCATTATGAAACATTGTTTTAGTTCTGACTTGGGAAAAATCATACTCAATCCTCTCCGTTAGTCATACTGGTTTAGTGATCTCCGTTTTTGCTTGATTTGCCTATCCTATACACAGTGATGTTACAAAGATGAACGAACTGCGTTTACCTCCAGGCTAAAGGTATAGGCGAACTGCCGATGTTAGCATGAGATTGGAATAAAATCGTCGACAATTTTGTCGTTTAATGCTCCTGTAAAGGAGAATAACGACTCCCCAAGGGTCAATCACGTGGAGGAAGGCAGCCTTGTGAATCCAGCCTTGAAGAAAACGTAGGTAGGCACTCATACCTTCTCCCGATGGTGGAGGTTGTTGCTTGAGATGAGGTTATACAGCTGTAAAACCTATTTGTGCTCGTAAAGAAGGGAATTTATTACTGGCCGGGTGGCAAATATTGTGGAAGGCCGCTAATCAGATCACTTTATCACCTTTGTTGATTTCCTTTCTTAATTTGTAGGTACGAAAACTACCGACGCGAGGAATTCGGGAAAGATAATTGGCATCACACGTAAAACATTTGATGCTAGGCTGCGCGAAACTTTCTCAACATGTATTTATTCAACTTTTATTGTCACTTCTCGTTGTAAAACCATGGAAATGTCGTCGTTGACGATATTTTAGTGTTGTAGGAAAAATTGTGAACATTGTGGAACATTCACAACCGCCAGAGACCGTTTTAGAGGTTGAGCAATGAAATTGATGGGGCATCATCAAGACCCGGATAAGGAGCGGACATTTCCCGATATAAAGATGTTGGATGAAAGACAGAAGTATATCAGTATGTGTGTGCAAGGTTGATTCGCGCCCCAAAGGGTTTGATCGATTTTGATGTCGGTTTTTGCAAAAAGATCGCCAAGTTTCTGATCAACGTATAGGATTTCCAAATAGATTTAATCTTTTTACAAATGAATTCACACATTTTTTAAATAAATGTAATCTTTTTGCTCCAGCACCTAGATTAATAAGTTTAATTTTTAACTCACAAACAAGGAGAAATGACATCTTCAAAAACAATCACCTTCCGAATGATGAGATGAACAAGCAGCAATGAACAATGAGGTGAATAAATTCTATTGAAGGCGTTGTCCACTTGCAGCTGAAGTTAAATTGATGAGCATGTTTACTACGAAAGATTAAATTTATTTGTGAAATGTTTAAATTCATTTGTAAAGAGGTTAAATTTATTTGTGAGAATATTCATTTTACTTTTGAAAAGATCAATTCCAATTGTCAAAGATTATTTATATCTGGAAATATTTTATCCATATCAATAGGCTATAGTAAACTGTTCAAACCCTTTTCCTTCGTCTTCAGCTCGGAATTACCTAACGACGTTGCCCCGGTAAACAAGTTTTTTATTAAGAAAAACTGGAATGCAAAACTGAAGAAAGAGGATTCTCAATAATTGTAGTATTTGAATAGTTATTGACAGTTAATTAATGCTTTTTGCCAACTGCTACATTAAACGAAAGGAATACAAAATATTGGTGCTAATATTTTGTGCGCGAATAGTGTAAAATACAATGGCGAGGAAAAGGAAGTCCAACTTATCTCAGGATTCGCAAGTTCTATAATGGTCGAATAATTAATATATTGTATTATATTCATAAAAATAAATCTTTTTGAAGTTATAAACAGTTTTATAATATATTGTATTTTGTAAAGATATATAATTAATCTATTATTCCCAGCTATTTGCCTTATGCTGCATGCCTCATTAGTTGATTACACTCTGAAGCTAGTTTCTATCTGATTGTTACTCAGCTATATGGAAAGGAGCATCTTAGGAACTGCCAGGTTCAATGACAAGGATCTCATCAGCTGATAATACTCCTAACATAAATTCTTCCTTCATCTACCTGAGATGATGAACCTTCAAAGTTATAATTCTTCTGCCGCTTCATCAACACATTGATGTGAGTTTAAATCGTGGTTCAATTGTATGAGCGGAGATCGTCCGCCAAAGGATTTCACCTTGGAGGTTCAACGCTGAACTTAGATCGAATGGCGCTCAGCTTTACACGCCCGATCTTGGCCGCTCATCGGGAATCGTTGTTGTTCGTCCCATTTTCGTTCAAGCTCACGCGCTTCATCATAATTTTTATTAGCGTTGATATAGTTATTACGCCACGAGCTCTTGTCTCCGTGTTTTTGTCGTAATTTTCGATGAGGAGGAGGTTGATAGCGATTTTAGAATCCTTCTTCCAAGATACTATAGATAACGGTCTGAGGCAAAGAATAGAATAAAATACGCGTGTGTCTTTTGGGAGTTATTCATAATCTAATCATACCCTCTGGAAGAAAATAAAAATATGGATAAACTTTATTGATTGCACCTCCACTCTGCTGTACATACTTACAAAATAGCTCATCTCTTACACATCAAAAGTAGCAGAAACCATTTTTAGTAGAAAAAATGGGTGCAGTTGGCAAGTTTTTCTATCTATCCACTCGAACATGCTGTATTCTATAATTGAATAATTTATTCTTGGCAAATTGTCGAAGAGCAAATTTGAAACTCATCTTGGAATTTTCAGTGTAAAGAAAACAAAACATATTCCTACATCACAATCCTCATTGAAAAAGGCAGAAAATAAGGTTGCCCACTTTTGGCAGCTTATTTATTTCACTTGTGCAGAGTGGGCACCTCCTTGGGTTAAATTTCGCGAACCAGTCGATTCTTTTACATAAGTATAGTATGAATTCGAGGAATAGATGATATAATTATTTTGAAAAATAACAGGATCGCAGAACTGAATAAACACTATACGAACAACCTAGGAGACTGAAACAAAACATGAACCAGGTACGAAAAGCGAACGGCCGATGAAGTGAGTGTGATTAAAAACCTCCCGTTAAATCTCTCGATATCACCTCATCAGAAAACCCAATGCCTTCCCAATCGAAGTTCAACTTCGGATCAACCGTCGTTCAACAATGGTTTACGTTAATCTCGTTCAGGGGAAAACGCGTTCTTTGGAACTCTGTTCAATGCGGTGAAACCCACATTTTTTCAAACCTGAGATAAATCTACCATCCACGTTGGTCTTGGTTCCCATTGATCGGTGTTAAGGTTTTCTTATGAAAGCAGCTCTTAAACGGCGTTTTCTATTAGTGTGACCTCATTCTAGCGCCAGTTGTATTTTAAACAACGGAATTTCCTGCTAATAATAATATATCGCGTGTCGTCGTTGACGGCAGTGTCTGTTTTGGCTTACTCAACCTCCTGTTTATATGTTAGTGGTAGTTAGATGAAGCCCAAGAGCGTTAGCGGAATCTCGCCATCCTCTCTACAAAGGGTAGGTTGGTAAATTCCGTACAGTTTGTCAGCCCCTTTGTTCCTCCGACGTCCTCTGAGCAACTCGGGGAAGCAGAGTTCACGCCCGTTATCGCCTATCATCGCCCACCTTTTCAATAACAGACAACTCGACCAAGTTCAACGCCCCATCTCCCTCCGTGACACCACCTCACCGCCGCTACAACCACCGCCGCCTCCCGTCATCGATCAGCGTCTTCCTCTATATCTCCCACCTTTGTGTCAACAACCGCCAAGTTGCCCTCCCCGCCAGTCAGGTCGGATGTTGTGCCAACTCGTAGGTACGCACGTTCGGCTCCTTATCGATTCCGCCACCCGTTTTCACTTTCGAACTTGCCACAGGTACCTGCGCCCAAAGTCATTCCTTCGTTTAGAAATAATTAATTGGTCTAGAAACAAGGTTTGTCGAACTCCTCGGCGGTGATTGGCAAGCACATTTCTGGGGAGTGAAGTCATCGGAAGGCAATCAAGTGTACGTCATTTCGGCACACCAAACCTCGACTGAATATGCATATAAAGTCGGCATGGTTTTGGTGACGAGACTGTTCTGATACTAGGTTTGTTCCAGGTTTGACGGACTGTAAACAGAAGTCGGCAGTTACATGCGCAGTTGAGATAACTACTGTTCCAGGTCGTTCGCCTTAGCCGGCTGTTCCAGGTTGATATGTTGGTTGACAGCAGTTCAGCTGCTGGCGAACAGAAACCGACAGCTCGTAAGAGTGTGATATGGAGTTGTCGAACTTGATAACCCTACCCAGTTCAAACTTCTCTCATAACCTTCTCACATCATGAACTCGTCAAGTTCTCCACTCCTCCCCTCCAGCGATTCTCGCGTCCCCTCGCCATTCCTCGTAGACACCCTCAAACAAATTGTTATTTTAAATAATGAAACATATTTAAATATTAAATTTGACTTGTTCGTTTTGGAGAGCTTTAACGGCGTTCCAAGTGAATCTCGAATGATGGATCAACTCCAAGAGTCAATCCTTTTGGACGATGACGATGATTCGTTAGTTCACTTGTTACCAGAAAACAAAAACAGCTTTTAAAAAACATAATGAAAAGGAATTCATTCAATTGGTGTAGTATTACAATTGAAAATTTAATTGAGTTAATTTTGAGAATTTCAAGTTTGAGTATCGAGTAATTGGGTTGATCAGAGCCACGTGAAGTGACGCTATAACAGTTTGTTGACGGCTTGGCGTTCCAGGCCTGCCGGTGCACTGTTGGACAGATTTCAGCAGCGATTTAAAAGGCATTGGGACAACTGTCAACTTCTGTCGACAGACGCTGTCAAACCTGGAACTAACCTACTATGTAGCAGGTATTCTAGGCGGCAATTCAAGTTTTTCCAGGCTGTAAACTACGAGATTTCCGGTTTCTCATTGGACAATCATGGTTCCAGAATCTCAACGGGATGACAAAACTCGGAAGATAATATTAAAGCTCAAAGGAGCTCGTACTGCCTGAGGTCGTTTTTCGGCTTGTCGTTCATCGAACCAGCATCAGTTTAAACGGTGTCTGTTGTTTCGTCAACAACGCGCCTCCCGACAACCCAACACCATGAAAACTCTGTGAACTGTCTTGACGTTCTCGAATTCGCTGACAGGACACCAAGTTCCCTCCCGTTATGTGGGCCTCTGAAGTGAGCTAATTAGTTCTATGTTCACTACTACAAGCATCATCACCATCCACATCCGTGCAGTAAAGTCCATGTCATCTTGACCGAAATTCTAATGGAAACCTACATGGAAATCAAAAGCAAGAATGTCTGTAGAGCCACGCCTAATCCACTTGAAGAAAGAAGGGAGAACATGAGTTGCTATGCGGATAGTACGAACGACATTTAAATTTACCCACATCTCAAGTACCTACCTAGAAAAATTGTCTTAAAGAAGAAAATTTACAATCATTTTTAAAATTTTTGTTATCATAACACGATTTTCCGTGATTTTTTAGTGCTGCTAAATACGTGGCTGTGAACACTCACGAATAAAACGAGTCAAGTGTCCTAAGGGCTTAACCTTAACTAATTCTTCGGCTGAATACAAATACAGTGCTTCGAAAGGTAGTGTACACTCATAGCTGATTTGTTTTTTAGTTAAATTTCTTTTTCTCAACTTTAGCCGTGGAGTGATGAAATCGGGTTGAGTTCCCGTAACATGCCTGGAGCCGCAATCTGTTAATAAGAAATCGAATCAATCTGTAACCTGAAGAATAATATTCATGTCTACGCTGTTGGTGAAGTTACAGCTTCTGAGATATGGTTGAAACTTCCAATTCTGGTTTTCCTGGACAGGTTTGTGATTTGGTCGAACTGTCTTCCCACTGACAAGCGTTTTGAGTGATATTGTTGGTCTTGTTGTATTTGATCATACCACAAACTCGCAACCTCAGATTCTATTTAATCGCCGCCACAGTGGCTCCTCGAAAGATAGAAAACACCAGCAATCTGACTTACTCAGATAAATCAGAGCCGCGATAAGACAAACGAAAAACCGCAAAAAAGTGATTCATTGATGCAGTAGCAGAACGAAACTTGTTCAATATCATTTTGTCAATAGGTTGCTGCTCTGGAAACGTCTTCCGTTTTGTGGACTAGGCACCTATTTTGTGTTTCAGCATTGTTACTATTCAAAGTTGTTTCCGTTGCCCGCATTCCCATTAACAATGTTCGCCCTCTCCTACTCACACACTATAGAGAAATCTGGTGGCTCATGCGAGTTATCTTGAATGTTTCGTTTTCTAAACTAGATTACTATGAAATGTATAGTGAGATCCCTCAAATAGAGAGTGTACTGTATTACAACGTTCAGTTTTACTTTTTTCAATTGATGGCAAGAGTTTTGTCCCTATTAGTGATTTTTAGTCTGGGTTTCATTTTCTGTGGTTTAGAAGTTTAAAGAAAACAAATACTTTGGATCCTACATATCTAAAAACGGTGAGGGGGAAGGGGTTAGCAATTTTGAGATTATTGTTGGAATTAACAATACCTCTCTACAAGGTACCTAGGAATAGTAATTGACGAGGACCTCAAGTGGGAATGCCATATTTCTGCGCTTATACAGAAACTGAGAAAGTTTATTCACCTCTTCTACAATCTTCGGGGATGCCTTGGAATGGAAAATTCAAGTTTTGTATACGAAGCACTTGTTCAAAGTATAATCAGTTTTGGAATCATTGTATGGGGAGGGGCCGCTTCAACGATACTGAGGCCACTGAATATCGTGCAAAAGTCGATCCTTAAAATAATTGCCAAAAAAACACGAAGATACCGTACTGCCGATCTTCATAACTATCTCAGTCTATACACTAAATCATCTCTTGCTTTCTTCCACAAATATCCTGATTCTTTTAATTTTTCTAAAATCACTCCATACGTTTTTCGCCTCACTTCGCAAGCAGTAATACCTGCCCCAAAAACACGAGTGTGGAGTACATCCAAACATATCTTATACAGCTTGCCTATTTTGATTCGCCGCTTGCCGGAAAAATTGAGGATTCCTTCAAATTTCAGTAGATCTGTTTATAAAAAGAAAATTTTCTCTTGGTTAATCATGAATGGACTTGATAAATGTCAAACTCTTCTTACTAGCATGTATGTGAGTTTAGATGTATCTGTAGCTTATACTTTTATTTCCTAATTTAGAATTACAAATTTGCTAGTTTATGCTCATATTATGTGAGCTAATTCATGAAATTCAGCCGCAAGAAGTGTTTTCCTATTATTTTTACAATTATTGCTATTTTAAGTTTATTAATTAAATATACATTTTAAATAGATACTCTTTAGTTAAAGTAACTCCCCCTAACCGCACAGGGCTTGTCTTGCCCTATGATCATGGGGTAATTCCAAGAACTATGTATCCTTCTGTCTCCAGTATGTCCATTATTTTGTATGGAATAAACTTTTTCATTCATTCATTCACCTGTGAATAGTAACTTTTGATGTTTTGGAAATACAACCACCCACTTACCGATCTACGAGTATATTATAGTATTTGAGATTATTCGACATTAATAAATTTCATATTACTTTCGAAGAATAATAACTCTCGGTGTATTGTATCAAAAGCTTTTGGAAACTTCAAAAACCTGTTTGTATAAAAGAGGACAGGGCAGCTGTCAGTTCCGCGAACAATTAATTTGCAACCCTCCTCGCTCTTTGTTGCTACGTTTTTCCTTCCAGGGTTTTCTTCGTATGTAATATCGTGTCAATCGATGTCGTTTCCCGAGAAATAGCTTCGGTATATTCCGGTGCTAACTTCTTCTAACTAATCTAATCTTTAAGTCAGCCCCACTTGAAACTCATTGATTGTTTGTGGCTTGTATTCAGTTCCTGTAGACTAGAGACTCATCTAGTGAACCATTTTTCATTCATCATTATTTATTTTTGTGGCTTAACTAATTTATTCTGATCAATATAAGGGCTATGAAGTTAACGTAGATGAGGAAATTGATGGCAAAATTCGATACAAACTAAAGTCAAAACATCTTCGAATAAATAAATACAAAATAAATTTTAAAAAAAAATCGTAACTAAATTAGATAAATGGTAAAAATCATAACATTAAATTCTTAGACATAGTTTATGAATATTTAGACATATTTTTGTATACTACAAAAATTATAGTTGACAATTTACTTTTTTCACACAGTCTTCATATCCAAGAGTTTTTTAACCCTGTAACCATGTAAATGAATTATGGAAAATTACCAAAAGTCGGTAGTACGCTTACGATTGTTGCATTCATTGTAGCATTTATCCGTAGATATTCGTGGCAAGTAACTGCAGTGTGCCCTACCACCAAAAATTCATTGTCTTTATTATAGTTCTTAGACAATTGGCAACCCTGATTATGGTTTCTTGTAACCGACTCAGAACGGTTTGTTTGATTGGATTGCTGAGGAATACGAGGTGTGGTTATTAAATAACAAGGCTGCTTACAAAAAATGGTTCAATTAAAAAAAATATGGTACAATCCAACTTTCCCCCACGATATACTCCTCTCCCCTCGCCACTCACCGCTCCATTGTTTTTTTCCACTGCTCAAAGCAGTGTTCGAAGTCGCTTTTCGTTAAGCCTTTTGTTAAGCTTTTCCATCGACTCGAATCGGCTTCCCTTTAGTGCGGACATGATTTTCGGAATCAGGTAGAAGTCGCAGGGTGCTAGATCGGGGGAGTGAGGAGGGTGTTCCAGCACTGGAGTACCTCTAGCTGCCAAAATACGCTTAACAGAAAGTGCATTGTGCGCAGGTGTGTTGTCCTGGTGTAGAACCCACGAGTTGTTTTTCCACAAAAAATTTTCTGACGGTTTCCTTGTCGTCATTCACAGGCTCAGCAATCATTCGGATACTCAAACGTTATTCAAATACTCGGATATTCAAAATACAGCCTCGAAAGTTTGCTAGCTCCATCAACGGATACCCCATGTCATTGTGTATTATGACATCCAAGTGAACAACGTAGTTGGCTTCCTTTGCTCGAGTACTAATGACAATCCATGCCAATTCACCGCATTTGAAATAGATAAATTTCTAGTGATCTATCTTGAAATCCTTGACATTAACGATGATCTCTTCTTATTAACTTGTCTTTGAAGGAAGGTGAGTGCCTATTAAAAAGAGAAGGTGTTCATTTGTCGTATCTATTGATCACGTCTATTAATCGAACAATATTGCTCACCAGTGGAAGCTGCCTCATGCATCAAACTGCCCTGGTTCACCTTCAACTGCCAGCCAGATAGACAAACTTGATATGAGAAGCGAGCAAGCGACTAACTCCTATCCGCTACCAACCTGCGTTACCTAATTCAGTTTGAATGTTGTTTTGTGATTCTAGACTTGACATCTAATCGGCTAGACCGGAGGTCTCAGGGCCCGCCATTTCTGGAGCCCCCAAGGTCGGAATAGCTTTACCCGACCCAACGAGTCTTAATTGAATAAATTAGACGATTGTTGAGGGTCTTGGCGAAACTAGAAAGTGTTTGTTTATTTCGCGGGAAGAACGGGGTTGGGGAATTTCCGTTTATATTGAAAAATGAGGTGACTAAGGATTCCTGACATCCATTGACTTCTCCAAGGTTGTTTACACACCAAGTTATCATCGACTGTTGGTTGCGTAACAATTGAATGTTTATTCTGCCTTTTGAAATATTCAGCAATGAATAAATTACTGTAAAAACATACATGCTAAATAATGTTTAATAAGTATGAAACAAGAAACTCGGCTACTACAATGATGAGTCGAACGTATCTTACTTGTTCCGTATAAATGTATATCTGGTTGGAATGAATAGTTTTACAGTTAGTTTCAGCCAAGATGAATAGCAATGGCTATTATTACCATGTTACTTTAAGCGTTTTCGATTTGATATTGCCTAAAAACTAATGCGTGGAGTAGTATGCCTAACCTAAATCACTCTTTGTCGCTCATATTTGTGGGAACAGTTGATTTCAAACTCCCATCTAATCCAGTTATCTCACGCTGTTTTTAAGGTATAATTTCCAACTCCGGCTTAACTCACCTTATGGTGGAAATGGATGTCTCTCTGTTGCTGAGGATTGGTCTATTGGAGGGTCGTGTTCGGGCGGTCTGTTAGAATTGATCTGGGGAGGTGTGGGACAGCCCAAGCACTAGAAAAACGCCGCAAGTTATTACACGAAGGTTTATTATTACTCGATAGTCTTCCCGTGCGAATTACCAGACTACCAGAACTGGAATGTACAGCGAGAGATTGCTTTCTAGGCTCACTCAAAAAATAAATCCTGGAATATAACAAATGTAATTTTAACAGGCAAAGATAGTGCTTTCGATTGCTCTCCCCGACCTACACTCAAAATAGAAGCTTGGGAGACAGCGTTATGGCTAGTACATTCGCATCTAGTATCCATTTCGCGCTCCACTGCTGTCGCAAGCCAGTTTTTTAGTATCCATTCTCGCGTTATAGACCACTCAACAACAAGATGAGGGATTTTCGAGCGAGAATTCGTGAACTAGTAGTTTAAAAAAACGTCAAACTCCAGACAGACCATTTTTTTTTTTTTTTTTTTTTTTTTAAATTCGATTTTCGGATTCTGCACATTTTGAAACGTGAATAATAAACGTGAACGTGAAACAACAGATTTTGAGGGGGTTTAAAACATCATTGAACCTGATGCACATCCATTTCAGGTAGAGGTGTGTATGTGTGTGTTGAAACTTTCGCCGACGCTGCCCCGATTTTCGTGATTCTATGTAACATTCGTGATTTTAGTGTATGAGGTTACAATACTGCCCACCCAACTTGGCAGTCGTCCTCGGGAGTGAAGTATTAAACTCCAAAAGGTCTAGAATAGTCGCTCTAACTCATTGAAAACAAATTGAAAATCAATATCGATATAATTCAAATCAAGCGTCTGCGCCATTAGCCAACTCATAGGACTTTTTGTTCGCCAGTAATGATTCCATGGTGGATGTAGTGATTGTCTCTACAGGCCACGAGCCCGCATGAAGAACAAAACGAACCAAGCAAAATAAAGAATATGTCAAGGATAGATAGGATAGGTGAATCAATTATCAGACCAATGAGTGTAAAGTGGAGTAGGTGTCTTAGGTCTTAAGAAAACTTTTATGATGGTGTCATCTGAATATTGTTCACAAGTTGTTATTACTTGAAGCAATAAAACTTGTAAAAAAACACTATTTCTACTATTCCATAAAATATGTGCATAATATTTCAAATTATTCTTATCTGAAAAACATATTTTTCTAATGAAACGCTGCAAATTCTTTCACTGGGGTTTATTATTCCATTGCCTTGCGTTCATGATTTGAATTTCTACTTGATAGATCGATTATTGAATTTCAGGAGATATGCATAGAGCACGTGAATCGGTTCTCAACCAAAATACTTACTTGGATTGATCAGTTGATTATATTTATGTGCCTCCTGAAATTCAATAATCGCTCTGTCACTTGTGAAACACGCACCCTCCAAAGCTTAGTAGAAATTCAAATCATGAACGCAAGCCAATTGAATAATAAACCTCAGTGAAAGAATTTGCAGAGTTTCATGCATATCAGAATGCTTCAACTCGTGTATCGGCTTCAAAGCCTCTTAGGAGTTCACTCCAGTATCCACATTACTACATCACTACATCACTAGGTTACTGATATCAAAACAAAATCAATAATAAACCAAAATAACGCAAATGTGGCACCATAAATCGGGCCATACATCGGGAATGGTTTGAGCTACAGACCTGGGGAAGGGCTCATTCGATTCCTCATGGAATGTTCTTGAAAAAAAAAGTCCAAATTTAGGCCTCCTTGACTTTTTTTGAGGTTTTTAGAGATTTTACAAAACTTTGACAACCCTTAAAGGGCACTTTAAATTAAGTGGCTACAGAATTCTGGCGTTGTCGGACCAATATTGATTTTTCCTGAAAATTTCAGATTTTTTGCTCCAGCCGTTTGCGAGAAATCGTGCCTACAGCGTACGAAAAATTTGGGTTAACATTTTTTTTTTTTTTTTTTCAAGAGCGATTACAATGGTTTATTATTAAATAATGAACCAACAATTAATGGTTATCCGTGCACCATTATGTTGTAAGTACTATAAATCTACCATAATGTGCCAGATCCGTCCTGCTGTATCATTGTATTCCAACAGGAGTTAGAAAAAAGGTTTCATTCCGGTTTAATAGAATCAGCTGGTGCCTTCGTAGTTGGTAACTATTGACATTTACTTTTACGATCGGGACCTCGTAACCATTTCCCGCGTTAATAACTTCAACGTAGACGTTTAGCTGGTAGTTACCTACATAACTCTTCTTCGCCGTGATCTGATTGCGAACAATATGTTTTCTCTTTCAAAGCGTAGGTATCGATTTGATGTCAGGGGCAAGTCCTACGCAATAGTTATCTCGGTAAAGTAGAAGTTTGCTCGCAATCAATTGAAGGGTCCAGGGGGAACCCCATCATCGCTATTCTGGTCGAAAATGAGTTGGCAACGCTATCTGAAGGATTTTAAGGTGTGATTTGTGAATATGAAGCTCTTTTCGGTGAAAAAATCTCTATCCTCGTCTAAAAGCAGGAAGAACCCCGTGATTGTGGTTTAAATCTCCCACCCCTCTCCCAAAAGCTCCCCGTCAAAGCTGCTTGATACAGGGATCTTCTTCATCTGAAACAGTTTTTAGAGAAACCAGACGCAAAGCAGTTTTACTGGCAGAAGAAAATGAGGAGTTTACAGGCGACCCACCAATTGGCGCGACGTTGATAAGTCCTGTTTCAATCTTTGTAAATATCTTATCGGCATTTCCTTCCTAATTAATAATAAGTTATTCAACTTCAGAAGTATAAATTGGGATTTTTGAAAGTTCTATTTTATTTACCAAAATTGTTACTCTCAATTTAATGATTTCTAAGGATCAAATCCAATATTTTGGTTTATTATTGTTTTTGTGTTGATATCAGTAACCTAGTGACGTAGCTGTGGATACTGGAGTGCCTAAAAAAGTTTTCTTTTGTCCATCAGTGTTTTAGATGGTAGTAGAAGAGTTATATGAAATTGTAACCTTAATTTTTTTTTGCTGTGGTGTATTACTTTCTCCATTTGTGAAATTTCAATTGCGTCTATCTCGAAGTCAGCTTTTTGGCAAAGATGGAGTTTTTCACCTGTACCCTCAATTGTTTCCAAGTTCGATGTCTTGAATTCATGATGAATATATCTGCGAATTGGGAACGAAATTCGATAGGGAGGAAAAGTTTCAGTAGCATGAATCTAAGAGCTGATTTCCCTGAAATTATCGTACAGTTTGTCAAATTGATGACTGTGTTTGCAAAGAAATAGTTATTTTACATTGGTTGTTCATGTTCGCCTAACCGCATTTTAATGAAATTTAAGCACAATTGTCAGCTTAAGTTCTACGCGAAATTTTCTGAAGAGGGTTTGGTTTCAACTTGATCAAAAACGCACATTTCTGCATCTGCAGAAGGTTGAGGTTGTTATTTCTTGCTTAGTATCAAAGCTTTGTAAGAAGTCCGAAAAATGTTGGCCCTCCATCATCAACATTTCCAGTGCTTTATGCGTTTCAGAGTTTGCTGCTCAATTTTGGTTCCGTGTTGCTTTTTTTTCAAGAGCGATTACAATGGTTGATTATTGAATAATAAACCAAAATGACCCCACAAAATGAACCCATGTTTTGGAATTGTCAGCGTATAGTTATAGTTCAAGTAGGTACGACTCTTGCGAAAGTAAATCGGAAGTCCTTCAATATTACACCTGAGACTATGCTAATCGGTCTTGAAAACAACTCATTGACGATGTGTGTATATATTTTTTGAGTTGTGTCCTATCTAGTATTATACCTGATAGCATGCAGGATTCAATTAATTATATTTTGCCGTTGAAAAAGAAAAAAATCTGTTATAATAAAGATAATAATTTTCAAGTACAATTTTTAATTTTTTCCAAGTTTCTCCTCTTTTTCCTCAAAATCAGAGGGTGATAGAATTTGTCTGAGTTCAGATTCGGACTCAGCACAGCTGAAAACAGGAGAAACAGGCAAAATTGTTCAAGGGAAAAAATTTTTTTTTTTTTTTTTTTTTGCAGAATAGCGTTATTATCAACAGCAAAGTTGTATCGATCTTGTTCAGCATGAATAGGCCCTCACCACATTTAGAGACAGATAAAATATAGAAGACAGAATAAAATTCATGAAACTGTGTCTACGTCATTCCTGCCAGGAAAATACCCATATCTTGACGTGTGAACGAACATTTTTTTTATGACGATCACATTTTTTCGATCTTGAAGGTTCTTCAAAACCGCATTTCAACATTTTTGGTTCGTTTGGTTCGTTGTGTAGGAAATTTTTTGTTGAAAATCGGATACAGCACCGATTTTTGACCTTTTCTTGATATAAAGTTAAACGTAGATATAACTGCGTATTATATATCCTGTGAATGTCTCGTTTTTGGGGAAAACGGAGACATTGAAGTGAATAGAACACGTTCTACCTTTAAGGACGTACGTAGTAGGTAAGTGGTAGAAACACCTGTTATGTTCAAGGAGTACAGCCGGCAGTCGGAGAGGTTTAATTGCATCGATCTTATAGTTCAACCAGTTGGAGCGTTTGCTACTGAAACGGAAATTTCTTCTTAGAAGTGAGGACATTGAGTTCAAACTCAGTCAGTGGTTCCAATATTTTTGGGCCGTGACACACCGTCGTCCCATTTATTTTCAAGTGCCTCATCAGTTTGTGTTCGTTGTCCAATGATCCTTGATCTCCTTCGGGTCAGTCCTTCGCTTGGTCGTCGAACCTGCTCCGACATTCCTGACCGCAAGGTTTAAGGACATCATCCTAGTTGTTGATGCCGCGTCTGTTCTCTATTGGACTGGATCATATTTCATAACAGTGTAACATGGTGACAGTAGACCCGTCGAGAGGGGCACTGGACCCGATGCCTCCGAGCCCGGGCGTTATCGGTCGTTATGAAGTTTTAGAAGCTCCCTCGTTTAATTTTAATTTGGTTTGTAATTAATAATACGGAATTAATAAGCATACACCTACAAAGCTGCAGAACTCTATCATTCTCAATTTCCCACAACGATTACAGTAGTTCGTAGTGACGTTTTGGTTTATTATTCAATAATAAACCATTGTAATCGCTCTGGAAAAAAAAAATTCTAACCCCACCTGAAAATTTCATGGTTTACGTTTCAAAGGGTGTAGAATCCAAATCTGAAATAAAAAATTTTCCGTCCGTCCGCCGTACGCCGTGCGCACGATATCTCCCAAACGGCTGGAGCAAAAGATCTGAAATTTTCAGGAAAAATCCATCTTGGTCCGACGACGCCCCAATTCTTGAGCCAGCTCTCTCACTCAATTTAAAGTGCCCTTTAAGGGCTGTCAAAGTTTTGTAAAATCCCTAAAAACCTCAAAACAAGTCGAATCGGCCTAAATATTTACCTATTTGAAGAACATACCATGAGGCATCGAATGAGCCCTTCCCCACGTCCGTAGTTCAAACCATTCTCGATGTATGGCCCATTTATGGTGACAACATTTGCGTTTTTTGGTTTATTATTGTTTGTTTGTAACCTAGTGATGCCGATAGCGTCGAGTTGTAGTGAATGTGGTTACTGGAGTGATAGCCGATGTGGATACTTGTTGTTTATAGCCGATACACGGGTTGAAGCATTCTGAAATGTATGAAAGGCTGATAATATATAGGTAAATATTATTACTGGGGATTATTATTCAATATTATTACTGGGGTAAATAAGTAGTCTTTCACTCGGGTTTATTATTCAATTGGCTTGCGTTCATGATTTGAATCTGTTCTAAGCTTCGGAGTGTGCGTGTTTCAATAAAAAAACGCTGCAAATTCTTTCACTGGGGTTTATTATTCAATTGGCTTGCGTTCATTATTTGAATTTCTACTATGCTTTGGAGTGTGCGCGTTTCACAGGATAGAGCGATTATTGAATTTCAAAAGGCACACAAATATGATCAACTGATCAATCCAAATAGTTATTTTGGTTGAGAACAGATTTACGTGCTCCATGCATATCTCCTGAAATTCAATAATCGCTCTATCCTGTGAAACGCGCACACTCCAAAGCTTAGTAGAAATTCAAATTATGAACGCAAGCCAATTGAATAATAAACCCCAGTGATTTTTTGGAGGGCCCGAAATTTCGCCCCCTGGGCCCGGTTCCTCTCCACGTCCCTGGGTGACAGCGGGGGCGATGATTAAGTTTTTAAAGTAAATATCGTTGACTTAACATTCTATACACCCTGAATTGAGGTAATGCGACTGAAAGCTTGTTCAATTCGTAGCTGCGAAGGTGATTCGTACGGCGATATCACCGTTCGATTCAGCATAAAAATGAGTAAATCCGCATACAAATTTGTTTAGTAACAGTATTTTTCTTTTAAACCGTAGGTATACCTAAAAACACAAGATTTTTTGCTTTTAAACTCAATTTTTCATAAACGTTCCCTCTAAAAGTTGAAAAAAATGAATATATCGTTGGAAATTTGAGATTTCTGCTCATTTTCCAGAGGTTTAGGTCTTCACTTATCACCGAAACTGTGGGAACTAATGGACGTTAGAACAAGATTTGACTTTTTTTTTGTTGCAGCGTTTTAAAAAAAAAGTTGCTAAAAGAAATGAAAAAAATGAATGAACTTGCGATTGACCGAAGAGTTATCTAAAGATTTACAACCGTAGAGAACTTGATGATTTATGTTGGAAGATATTACTGTAGAATCCAAATATAAAAACTGTCTGTCCGCCGGTCCCCCGTCCGTCGTCTTTCTATTTTTGGGCCCACTCGGAAGGGAAGACGTTGTTATTTGCGGTTAGATTCGCTTGACGTTAACCGCTCGTTAGTCAATTGTGTTTACAGTGGTTTCCTGGAATATTCGTTGGGAACCTTGGGAGAAGTAAACAGCTCCGAGAGAGCGTCATCCGAGCTTCCGCACCGGAAAATACGGAGGGGAAGAAATACATTGTGCACACAACAATGAAGCTACAGGCGTGGGTTTTGTTTGTAAACCTGCACATTCTGTCGGTCCATAATGGTACAACAGTGTACAGTAACATACGTTCTTCGTGAGTTCGTTTATGGGCTTTACCTAGTACCTATTACTCTTGTTGGTGTGTACACACTAAGGAAGGCCGATAGTCGATAGGACTATCGATATATCGATAGGACTATCGATAGTCGGCTGACTATGCTGGGAATACGAAATAACTCTGCCCCCTTCCCTTGAAATTTAAAGCTTCACTTGAAGGAAAGTTAATTCATTCTAAGGATTGAAAGGCATCTACAACAGATCTATGGTTCCTCCTATTCACAACTCAAATTCATTGAATGTTAACAACAGTGGATAGGTCTGGAAAACCTCAGGGGGGTGTCAAAAACCTGATTTTTAATATAGATTTAACGAAAGGTATAAGAAGATAGAGAACTCGAGCGTAGAAAAAAGATAATGGCGTTAAAAAAAATCTTATTTGCCAATAAATATGGTATTTGCTACTATTTATGTCTCATTGCCTTTTTTTGTTTATTATTCAATAATAAACCATTGTAATCGCTCTTAAAACAATTTTTCTAACCCCCCTGAAAATTTCATGGTTTACGTTTCAAAGGGTGTAGAATCCAAATCTGCAATAAAAAGTTTTCCGTCCGTCCGCAGTACTGTCCGTCCGTCCGCCCCAATTCTTTAGCCAGCTCTCTCACATAATTTAAAGTGCCACTTAACGGTTGTTAAAGTTTTGTAAAATCCCTAAAAATCTCAAAAAAATCAAGGCGGCCTAAATATGGACTTTTTTTTTAAGAACTTTCCATGAGGAAAATTGAATTATAAAACCCCAGTGAAAGAATTTGCAGCGTTTAAACCTCTCAAGTTCCCATTCAAATGATCACATATCTATTCCATTTCCAACTAATTAAAATTTTAAAAACTTTTAAATTTCTCCTTTTCTTTTTTTTTTTTAAAAAGGCCATTTTTCCATATTCCACTTTTTCCTACGTGAATATATTTATGATTTACCCAACTCATGTATACTTCAGGAACCTACTCAATATTTGATTAAAGTAAATTATTATTAAATATTATCTATTTGACTCTAAACAATAATAATAATTATTATTGAGCTGAGTTAATGTAGGTACAGGTATTTTATACAGGAGGGTGGACCCCATCCCCATTGAACGTGCAAATAGATGCACGTTGGAAGCTGATGATCTATTTGCCGACAATGGGGATAGGGTCCAGGCATTACTTTTAACATTCCGTGCTATGGATAGTTAGTCCGGCCTTGCCTAGTACACACCAGTACACCTTGCACGAATAGGGCTCAGTGTTTTTCTTTGAACCTACACAAACTATTGTTACATCTCAGTGTACGCTTGGAAAGAGTTGACATTTGAGCGGATTCGGCGGGTTTTGTGAATATAACTAAGATCTAGAGCAATTCGTGATATTTCAAGTAGTTGAACAGTATTGCCGCTGTCACGCAGGGATTGGAAACGCTTGCCTTCGAAAGCCGAATGGCCCTAGCAGCTGATTTTGCTGAAGATCAAGTCAGGGAAGTCCGGTAACATTGTCCGGCCTAAAATTGAAATTTAAACGGGGTAAATGTTTTCTTTTGAGTAGAAGAAAGCGACGTAGAAACAGCTATGACCTGAACCCTCGTCTTAAAATATTCTATTATTAATTTTGATGATGATTTATAAATGAATTTCTCACTATTGTTAGCGAATATAGATAATTTGCATGATAAAATATTAATATGGATTGTTAATATAAATATTAATAGTACTAGTATAAGTCGATATGCATATTAATCATGCATATTGCATCATCCTTTCTTTTTCCAAAATCATCTTTCAATTTTATAAGGATGGGTTATGTTTTTTGATTGACCACATTTATGGATATTTTCTTTTTCCGTACTTATATTGTATTATTATTAAACATATCTCATTGTTGTATTGAGCTTTTCCCGTATTAAAACGCTACAAATTCTTTCACTGGGGTTTATTATTCAATATCATTCATTTGGTTTGCATTCATGATTTGAATTTCTACTAAGCTTTGGAGTGTTTCACAGGTGATAGAGCGATTATTGAATTTCAGGAGATATGCATAGAGCACTTAAATCAGTTCTCAACCAAAATACCTATTTGGATTGATCAGTTGATCATATTTGTGTGCCTCCTGAAATTCAATAATCGTTCTATCACCTTGAAACACGCACACTCCAAAGCTTGGTAGAAATTCAAATCATGAATGCAAACCAAATGAATAAAATTGAATAATAAACCCCAGTGAAAGAATTTACAGCATTTTTTTCAAGAGCGATTACAATGGAAAAATATTCTATCTGAAAATTTAGAATTACATTACATTACATTACAGTAATGAAATACATCGGGAATGGTTTGATCTACGGACCTGGGGAGGGGCTCATTCGATTCCTTGACTTTTTTTTTGAGGTTTTTAGGGATTTTACTAAACTTTGACAACCCTTAAAGAGCATTTTAAATTAAGTGAGAGAGCTGGCTAAAGAATTGGTGCGTTGTCGGGCCAATCTTAATTTTTCCTGAAAATTTGAGATTTTTTCCTCCAGCCGTTTGGGAGAAATCGGGCGGACGGACGGAAAAATTTGTATTGCAGATTCGGATTCTACACCCTTTGAAACGTGAACCATGAAATTTTCAGGGGGGTTAAAATTTTTTGTTTCAAGAGCGATTACAATTGGTTTATTATTGAATAATAAACCAAAAATACTACTGCTGGAAAAACTTACGTTCTTTGTCTTGAATATCTGTTATAACTTTCCACTTCAAGTTTGGTTCAAAAAGTCTATCTTTTTTTTTTTTTAACCATCTTGAACCATTTTAAATAGTTCAGGAAAGCCAAAAGGTAAAATAATATGAGAATGACCCAGTTGTTCTTTTCGTGGCTTTCTGCATCTGTGTCTGAACCATTCATCTGTGTACCTTACACCTGGTCGCTAGTTTGTTTAGTGATTCTCCATGATTTTACGAAACCATTATTTTAATGTGTTTAGTTACATTTTTCAATTAAATGAAACATGTTGATCTAAACAGCCGAAGGGATGGTTGACAAATAGTGACTAGCGTTGCAGGCTTGGCGTAGGAAGCAGCTGGTAGGTTTTCGCGTCCCTCTCGCATTTCTCCTTTGAGAAGAACCTGTGGGATGGAGAGGGTTCGCCAAGGCCGATCTCCGAGCGAAAGTACGTCTACTCCTGTTGCTGAAACTTGAAGCATCGGATGTCCCATAGATAGAATGCATCTTCTCTTTTTACAACTGTGTATTGTGTTCTCACGACCTTCGAAACTGCAGTTTAGATGGGTTTAAGGTGATCGATTGGAATTCAAGCGCCTAAAACAATTTTATTGGTATGACTATCTGGTCTTGGAATCGTTCCCCCGCTAAAAACAGCAATTAAACAATCTACATTCCTCAATAATTTCAGAAGTAGATGCGGCTAGTTGAGCTATGCATTTTACTGCGTGTGGTTGACAAGCGAAACTCCGAGACCGATTTTGAGGAAGTTTTCAGATATAATGCGGGTTTGTTTCTGGATGGTTTATTATCAATTCCATTGCCGTCGGATCAATAGTACTGCGTACGCCAACGTGCATTTTCCAGCAGTTATAGTCCAACGATCTACGTACAGGAGCTATAAAACACAAATGATGAGCCTTGATAAAACAACATGTAATCAATTTTCACATGGTCTGGATAAATTGTTGGTTTATTCACCCGTCAGTTTTCGTTTATTCGCCATTAGATATTCGGGATTTGGTTTGGGTCGGAGGGTGTGTTAGTGGTTTACGATCGCTTTGATCATTTGAGTTGAAATTGGAAAACTTAGGTCCCGGTTGAAGTTTGTGCTTGGGGCTATAGGAAGTCAATTGGTAAACCCGCTTTCATTGGAAACCGATCAAGTTACGGAAACACTCCTTGTACTTGAGTTCAAATAAAAAATAAAATAAAATAAAAAATATTAAAAAAAACTAGGCGCTGCGCGCTTTTATAATGTGATGTACCTTGAAACCCTCTCACCTCTCTCTCACTGTATTATATAAGATCCTTTTTTGTAACTCTCACTGCATTGTATTATTAAAGATCTGACCCCGGTAACTGGCCTGGAACGTTTCTGATCCATCCTGAATCTTTCCAGAGACCCCAAAACGATCTGGGAAATCCGAGAATATTCAGGATGGTAGCCCAAACCAAGGGGTCCGCTGAAGATTTTTTCGAATTGAATCTAATGGCTTATACACCTAAGGGAGGAGGATCGTGCATCGATATGATCTTCGCTCGGGACATGGATAACGTTGACTCCGCGCGGTTACCTAGTAAGGTGACTCACCAATTGAAGGGTGCCAGTGGCAAAACGATCCAAGTGCCTGAGCCACAAATGTTCTGGAGAGAATAAAATGTGCACAAAATGTGTACCTTAGCAACGATCGGTTGTAACTGAAAATCATAGGTAACTAAGCCAGAACTTCACTCCAATAAGGAGGTTTGTCAACAAAACGAACTCGTAACCAATGGTTCTCCGGGATGTAAGGAGGGGGAAATTGGCAGCGTGGAATGTGGTCTGGTGTCAAATAAATTCACAGCTTTCCAAAAAGTGGTGAACAATTTTTGTGCGATGAAAAATGGCGAAAATAAATTTCCTTAGCAACGATCGGTTGTAAGTGAAAATCATTATAAAATAATAGGAACGAATCGGTTGCAAGCGAAAACCATCAGAAATATTTTCGTGACGCTGTCCGCGTTACATTTTCGAGTCTATGTAGCAACCTAAAGACATAAAATGTCAAAATACGCGCTACTTTTGTCTCACTTTTTCCTGTCGCTTTTCGGCGGGGGGTCCCATCGCAAAAACCTTTTCAAGGTTAAAACTTATTTAAAATTATAAATTGAACTAGGAGACGAGGAGCAAAATGCTTTAAAAATTAGATACCGAATGTGCTGCGGACAATCGAACAACGGTTTCCAGGGGCATATAGCTTTAAGCAAAACTTGGCCTCCAAGAATTCATTTTAAGAACAATCAATTTTCGGCCGACTTTAAATGTACTGAACAAGTGATATTTTCTTGTAATATTTTGTAACTTTTGGAAAATGTAAAAGTATGGGTTTCGAGAATGAAGTTAAGTTGCCCACTTAGTTTATCTGCGCAGTTTATCACGTGCGACGTCATGTCTGAGCGATTAACTGAGGAAACTGCGCAATTCACGCAGTTTTTTACTCCGATAGTTGGCCTGTGCAAAGTTAATACTTTTCACCGATAAACTGCGCAGTTTCCTTTCAGTTAATCGCTCAGTTTGGTCAGTTCTTGTCGCTGTGTTTATGAGCCTCTACTGACTTCTCATCGCTCCCACCAAAAATGAGCAGGAATGACGCGCTTATCTCCATCATTGAGGAACGCGATTTGCCGGAATTGTGGGATCAGCGAAGTCCACCTTACAGCACGTTGCTGCTTTTCTTTTTCGGTTCGTTTACTTCAGAAATTATTAAATTTATTATTCACAAGTTCACAACTACTTCACAACTGAACTGCGGCTCATTAAAAAAACTGAGAGAACTGGGGGAAAAACTGAAGGTTGCCCACGCACCTTCAGTTCAAATAATGGTACAGTTTTTTGCTCCGTCAAACTGCACAGTTGAATTGAACGTGTATGGACCCTTTTTAGGTCTCAAAATGCCCTTAGAACTTTTAATAAACGTTTATCCCAATTGCTGTGAATTGGCCTTTAATCCTATCATACGTCAAGTTTTGATCAACTAAGCCTTATCGTTTGAATCATTTCTCGAAATCTCTTATCAAATTGAACGTATGAAATGGGATATGATCAATTTACCACTTCGTGCCCTATTTTCCATGAAATCGTCCATTCATGGTTTTCTCTTGCACTCAGAAACTACGACTGACGAGACTGTCTACGGAAGTATCAAGTCTAAGGAGGAAGGATACTTGGTGAGTCAGATAAAGCTCCCTCAGTTCAGACAAGTGACGTTCGCTGATAAGAGACCGACCCAAAGGGTAGGGGTAGTGGGAGACGCATCCGCTGAGCCCCCGCTAAAAATGAAGTGGACGAAGTCAACATTTATTCCGTGTGTGATTGATGTGACTGGCAGCTACAGAACCTCGAAGGGGGATTAGCGAGAGACACGCAGAAGTTGTGTTCCTCGCCAGCAGCCTATTTTCGCAGGCGTTTGAGGAACTGAAGGATTTTATTTACCGATTAATTTGGGAATTTTTGGCTCGCGCGGCCAGTCAGGCTGACTCTTCGCGAGCCAAAACTCGTCGGGCTCTGAAACAAACCAAATCCTCGGTTATTTCCTAAACACTCGTCTGATATCGGGGTCATGACAAAATAGCCCTTTTTCGGAAACGGATTTTCATTCCTCGCATTATTATGAAACCATGTTGATTCCATTATTTAGTAAACCATCTTCATAGAAATCTTATCAGGTTTGTACATTATGCACGTGTAACAGAACTAAGTGGGTAACTGTGAGATGTGTGCGGCGTTCATGTTGCCTTGAATCTACAATAATATAGGGATTGTGTCTTCCGTTCTTGAAATATTGATTTTTCATCTGGTTGTGGTGATATTTAACGAATTCAGCTCTTCGATCATCATTATCTCGTTTATCGTGAGTATGGTATTCGAGTTTAACGTTCCAGTGACCAGTGAAAGTAACATTTGCAAAATTTTCAGATGGCAGAACTGTGGTATGATCTTTACGGAAGGATCAAGAGCAATCAGGTTGACAAGTGACTTGTTTGATAATGCTCAGTGACCGACCCATACAATGATAGGGAAGGTCGTTTACTTGAAATTTCTGATTTTTCATCTGGTTGTGGTAATTTAATGAACGTTTAGTGGCGTGTCATCATTATACGTGGTTAGTAACATTTGCAAAATTTTACAGGGGCTTAGCGATATTTGTTTCACCTATTTTGTTCCTTCGCACAATGTTTCGCACATGGTTTGTGATGTCTCATCCGACTATGTTTCGATTTTTCTTTATCCTGTAGGTAGTTAGCTAGCCGCCTATGATATCGTGCTTCAAACGTCACTTCAGATTAAATAAGAAATAAAGAGAAGAATAAAAGAAGGATTGAATAGTTTTTTCGTTAATTTATCGTGTTGCCAAGCATCTAATAACAATGATATACCTATTTCTGTTAGAAAAGGTTATCCATTACCTATCACTGTAATTGGTCATTTTCACCTGCCCACTATATGTCTCTTCTTACAAATCTTACACAGTAAAAGAGAATCAAATGGCAATTGATAACATTTACATGCACCAGAGAGATTTATAATCCATCTCGTGTTTTGTGGTTGAGTTCAAATGCCATTTGGTCACATAAGTGTACTCATTTGGGTCAGGCAGGTACCATCTTCATAGAAATATCAGGTTTGCAAATATTTTCAAGTATTTCTTGCACATCAGTTTGAAGATAACGTTCTTAGCAACAACACACAGTAGACAACGTTCCTTAGTACCGGAATGACAAAAAAAGCTCATTTTGAAAAAAATGTTACTTGGTGATATTTAACGAATTCAGCTCTTCGATCGTCATTATATGTGCTGGTATTCAAGGCTGTTAGATAATATTATTTTCCCGAACGGAAATCAAGAGCAATTTGTTTTATAATGGAAACTGGAGTACATCTGGATCGGCTCAGGTCAATCAAGTCTCTTCCCACCCGCAATAGCAATAATTAGAGGTCTAGAATCATGAAAATTATAATCATTATAATTTTGAATATTCTCGACATTTTCTCTTCTGTTTCTTCTTTTACTCTTGTGTGGACTCTAATGTAAGCAATCTCCACCTCTGATCTACTGAATTCCATCAAGAACCATCTCTTAAGTTCCTTAACTTTTAATAAAATTTCTCAACTTAATTTAATTTTCAACTAACATGACGTTGAAACGTTTCGTCTTGCAGGGCATGTCCACTGCCTTCACCGCAAAAGTTGCGATGGTATGTAGGTAGATTTCGATTAAGAGTTTTGAAGTTCATAGTTTGGAGCCATTCTATTCTCCGACGATGAGCAACCTGTTGTTGCTAACCTCTCGCCAAAGCGTTAGGGATGTAAACTCTGGTATTCCACAACATTATAATGTCGCTACACCTAAAACCGTAATAAGAACTACACCTAAAGTCGCACACGTGAACCTTCGGTGTTGGTTTTCAAGATGGGAATGAGTCCAGGTCTGCGCAGGTGGCAATCAAACGAACTGTGAAGCTTGTTGTATTGTAGATTTCAAGGTTTAACGTTCTGAACTCTGTTATTCCACAACATTATAGTATAACTAAACTTGAAACCATAGTGAGAACACACCCAAAATCTCAGATGTGTATCTTCGGTGTCGGATTTCCAGATGGAAATGATACCAGGTATCAGGTCTGCGTAGGTTCAGTCAAACAGACTGTGAAGCTTGCAGTAATGTTGATTTTAAGGTGTAACACACCATTGTAGTATAACTTGAAACCGCAGTGAGAACTACACCTAAAATAACAAATGTGTATGTTGGGTTCCAAGATGGAAATGATACCTACCAAGTCTGCTCAGGTTCAATCAAACAGACTGTGGCGCTTCCAGTGATGTGGATTTTTAGTAGAACATTCAACAATCATGCCACTTATTGCTTTTGTTCGACGTGATTTGATAGTTTTATAGTTTTCAGTTCCCTTTTTTCTCCAAGATTGTTACTCATTCGTTTTACTTTCATTTAGAGCACTCCACTGTGAAAGTTTGCATGTATGCAGGCGTTGTACCACTACTCTTACTACTCCCCAAAAAGTAGGACCTTGCTTAATCTGCATAGGAACTATTTTTGGTTGTTGCAATATCAACATTTTTGCCACAATGGCACAAATCCAAAGAAGTAAAAATGGCGACATCACTTTCACGGCTTGGACCTCAAACTTTCATGTGATTAACATTTTTCAAAGGTTGTTCCCCAGAAAATTTTTAAAAATGAGATTTGTTTCTTTTTTAAAAATCCGTGGCGACCAACTTATTTTACTGACATTACCTTCAGGTTACCAAACTTTACGAATGACAGAACAAACTGATCATATCGATTACAAATTATTCAAGTATGAGGAGAAATAGATGCTCAGGTTTTGTCGTTTTAACTTCTTAAGTTTAATCAATTTACATAAATGTTATGATGGGTTGACAGTTTTATAGTTAAGAGTTTATGGTTTTGTATAATTTCTAATACAGAATTTTGTCTTTCATGTCCACTAATGAACTTATTTGTGTTTTTGTTGTAGATATGCACGCCTTGCAACACCCCAGCGACGCCTCCCAACTTCCCAGACGCGCTGATGGCCTTCTCTAGAATGTCGACCGGTGAAAAATCCAATCCAGGTGAGTTTATTTGGTAATTAAAGTATTGAATTAAGGTGTTGCTATTCAGGGTTGAATTCTTTCTCCTTAGATATGAACTACGCTCGGCTGGCAGATACATAATCTCTGGTGTATGCTATGTAGGAACAAAAAACTATGTAAGGAAAAACGCCAGTTTTTAGCTATTTGTACAATCAAGAAAGTAAAGCAACAAGCGATTAAGCAACCTCCACTGGTGATCCCTTTCGCATTGTACGATGAATAGTATGTGGCCATATTTGGTGCTATGCTGTATTAACAGCAGTTTGAGACACTGGAATGTGCATCCATCTTAAACACTCAGGACAATGGAATGTTGGAATCCCGATAATCAAAATTGCTGTTACAATATTTACCATCTAGGTAGTAGAGAAATACTCATTCCCCTTCGAACGACCTGTTACAATACTCCAACACTGGGAGGATTAGTGCAAAACAGTTGTCAGATGGCCACTTCCAATTGTACTGTATGCCTTGTTTCTCGTTTCCGTTTCTTGAAACTGCAACAGCTGAGCATGTACATAAAGCTTTTTAGCTTTAGGAATGTCCTCAGGGTATTGCACACATCACCTTAGCCTTTGGAAGAGGAAACTAGTTCATTCCATCGCCTCCTTCTTGTATGTAGCAGACCTGTTTACAAGCCATTCGCTAATATTAACTTGACGCTTCTTTTCCTCACTATGCCACCAACGGAAATGGGGAATTCATTTCAAATATTACCTCTTAAAAATTACCACGAACTCCTGCTCTGCCTTTTGTTAGCCTCTCCATCTCACGGACTAATGTACTTGCGACGAAGTTATGGTAACCATTTCAATGAAAACGGAGTAAGATAGAACGTGTGATGTGATGGAATGGTATAGTTGCCCCTTCCGAGGAGGTGGATGCATCAATTATGCTCTGCCACGCTCTGGCAATGACAATATTAATATTGATCATATCAAAGGGCATACAGCCACAGGGGGGAGGGGGAATTGCGAGTGAATAGGGGCAGCAGGATAATCAGGACAATCAACAATAAATGCGCCAATGGACGTAACCACGCTCTGCTACCATGTGAGGTGATGGAATAGTATATTTGCCCCTTCCGAGGAGGTGGATGCATTAATTATGCTCTGCCACGCTCAGAGGATGAAACGGACGCTTTGTAACGTCTGATTCATCTCCGAAAGCGTCGGAATCTAAAATCGGGAAGGGGCCAACTAACCATATCCATCACAAACGTTGTCTATATTTCTGTCTATGAGCACACAGTTGAATCGATTTCGACGGTTAGGTCATCATCTGTGTTCATTATTTTCGTGGAAATATAGACAACGTTCTATTTTACTCTCTCCACCTCCACCTATCATGCAGATCGAAACCTTGGAAAGTCCCCCTCCTTATTTCATGGAACTGCTTCTCCTGAGCATTAACTTGAAGCTTTTTAGCTTCAGGAGTATCCTCCAAGTATTGCAGACATATCTCCTAATCCCTTGGAAGGGGCCACTAGTTCATTCCGTCAGCTCCTTGTTATAATCTTCAGTCAATAGATCCCGACTATAGATTTCCAAAAAGGTGCAATGTGACACGTATCTGCCGGTCAGAAGTAAGCGGAACACCAATGGAAAGCGAGCGAGATGGCGTCATAGGTAACGCCCCACCGCCTGAGGGGAACCCCCAGCGCCACCCATCTACCTATAACGTCATTCCGTTTTCCTCGTATCATCCATCCGTGTATTACTCCCGCAACAAGTTTTGAACTTGGGATTATCCGTTAGGGCTTTTAAAGGCAGAAAATAACATCATTATCTTATAAATATTTTGATAATAATTCAGCCAAATTTATACCTGTTCATTGTAGAAATATAAGGTATTGCTCCCATTTCCAAATCAAGATATCTCTACTTCAATCCTTTTTTTAAGTTTCAAAAATACAAATTGAATTCATTACTCTCCTCTTTTCCACATTTCAAAAAATGAAAATTGAGGAATGAACATTAACCTACTGGTTTTAATTTTTTTAATATCTAGGTATCAAGTGCCACATACTTTCAAGAAACAGCTAGAATTATTTTCAGGCTAGTTATTAGTAGTCTAGTAATGCTCGCATCTCAAAAATAGAAAAATATCCTGAATCTATCGTAGTAAACTCTAGATTAGTTAGACACATGTATGGATAATTGACAGTAGGGTGTATAGGATCCGATAAAATTGCAGTATGAAATTACAATTCATGTTATTTTCTGGTTCAACTATTGAAGAACACATTCTCAAATTTCTATCAAAGACGAACTGTGTTATTCAAACACTTATTCCAGTCACAGGTTCTTATATTCCTATACCTATGTCCAATTGATCTTTGAGTAAGTAAAAGGATTGATTTAGGATGTTTTTGTATTCGAGATGGAAGCATACAAACAGTAAAAATTGTTCCCGTGTAACGCAGACGTATGAACTTTTCCAAGTTATACAGGGAAGCTAATTCGGATGTCTAGATTCAGGACTGATAGTATGATTTTTCCTGTTGAAAATTCTGCCAGATACCATCCATTGGTTCGATGAAGTCCCGTTTGTTGAAAGTTATCAAGCAAAAAGGAGCTACGTTTTCACTGGCCGGTAATCCGTTTCTAGAAACTCGGTTTTTGTTGTCTTTGGACTGCGCGAATACTTTCATGTTCTTATAAAAATGAATCCTTATAGTTTGTCGGCAATCGGCCCTGGTTTGTAAATGCACCATTTAAGACCTTTTTGAAAACATTTATACAATTAGAATCCCGTTTTTCACGTTTTAAAGCTATTATGAGAAACATTGAAGAAAGAATTGTAGTAGCTCCAAATCATATACATTTTAAAATTTGAAAAAAGGATAGTTTGAAGAGGAGATATCTCGTTTTAAAAATGGGGGACAATGCCGAACAGCACACTTTACATTTCCTCAATCAGAAATGTTTACGTCAGTAAACAGAGGAGAAATTCATTAGTTTGTTGACATCGCTCGAATGGAAATCAAGACCTCAATGCTGATTCGCGAACGTGTTAGTTGCTCCACAAATATTTACATGGCTGTACAAAATCTTGTAACTTTTCTACTGTCATCTGAGCATATGCAATCGTACAATTCTTCTAACATACAATTTTCATCGTCAGAGTTCTGTTTTAATACGGGGAAAATACTTGTACCCAACTTTAAAAATCTTATAGTTTGTCGGCAATCGGCCCTGGTTTGTAAATGCACCATTTAAACCTTTTTGAAAACATTTATACAATTAGAATCGTTTTTCACGTTTTAAAGCTATTACGAGAAACATTGAAGAAAGAATTGTAGTAGCTCCAAATCATATACATTTTAAAATTTAAAAAAAAGGATAGTTTGAAGAGGAGATATCTCGTTTTAAAAATGGGGGACAATGCCGAACAGCACACTTTACATTTCCTCAATCAGAAATGTTTACGTCAGTAAACAGAGGAGAAATTCATTAGTTCGTTGACATCGCTCGAATGGAAATCAAGACCTCAATGATGATTCGCCAACGTGTTAGTTGCTCCACAAATATTTACATGGCTGTACAAAATCTTGTAACTTTTCTACTGTCATCTGAGCGTATGCACTCGTCAACATACAATTTTCATCGTCAGAGTTCTGTTTTAATACGGGGAATGTGCAGGTTACATTCTCGTAGGCGCCTGAGTAAGTTCGGACGAGTACCTAATCTACGTTGCAGGGCAGATTACAGAGAATTTGCAGCTATTTTCATATTAACTCCCACAACCTTCCTTTCCTCCATCGGTGGGAGTGTGGAGTGCGCCCGCTCGGATCGTGGATGATTGTTCTTGAAATCTAGTTATTTCGGTCTTGGGAGTAATTCGTGTTACGTGAAGCGATATCGATTGCGGATGACGTGTTTTGTTTTGAACTGCTATCGCCTCAGAATGAAATCTACTTCAAACACCTTCAATATTTGACTAAGCGAACGCCCCTTGTGATATGGAAACCTATCAGTCATCAAACAAACATAATAACCGCTATCAGCTGCTAGTTTGTAAATAAACAGCCCCCTTTTACTGCAGGGACAGTTGGATTTTTCCAAGGACAACCGGGAGGAATTAATTACCCGATACGAGGCTCCGATTCACCTTTCGGAATGCCGAGTGCAGGTCACTGCTAATCGTTCCGTTTCGAATCAATATAATTGTTCAAGTTCCTTACAGCATTTTAAGGGAGTTTACAGACCCTTCCTGCATACAATCATGTTGATTGGGGGAGTTGACTGTAGCCCGAAGGTTACCTCTACACGAAAAGCAATTTCTTCGAAACTAACTGCTTCGATAAAATCTCCAATAAAGCAGCATCGAATGATGTTAGTTCATAGAACTAATAATTACGTTTTCCTAAAATTATGCACAATTGTTTGAATTAATGGGCGAAAAATGATTTATTTCTACTTCAAGCCAATAACTGTTCAGAAACGTGCCGTAACGAGGGTTTTGCTGACTCAGGCAAGTGGGGTGTCATTTCCTAGTAGTTTCGGACGCAAAATCGAATGAGAAAGTTTTCAGGCCCGTTGAATTCATCTCAAGACCCCCCCCCCCCCCACGAATCTTACAACAACACGTGTGTTATTACACGTGTGTGTAATAGTGTGTTTGAACAACAATTTGCAAGTCGTAATACATGAAGTACTTCCAAATAACATTCTAGAATAATAACTAATCACAGGACTACAGCTTTTTTCGATATTTTTATTCTAAAGCGCGAATCCTGTTTCACTATCGAAATTAGGCCAAGTCTTTACAGTGGTACATGGATGAAAACATTATGAAGGCGTATATTTCCATTTGCTTCGTGCGTTACAATCCTTTCTGAAAAATGTTTGATTCTGTTCGTTTGTGGTCAATTCTTCTAGTATGATTATATGAACTAGTATGACATTTTTAGGCAAGGCATAATTTTGTATTGCGTACTATGACTGAGGGTAATGTGTGTCTATTTCAAAAAAGCTTCTTAGAAGTGTATTCATTTATAAAAATTGTCTTTTGGTAAAATATAACATAGTTAATAATCTTTGGGTACCTCAATCAATTATTTATTTGTGTCACATCTTCGGTAGGAAGTTTCCAATTATCCTAAAATGATTAAATATGAACCGTAACCATCTTAAAATGCATCTTTTAGCACGGTGTCTATCTAAAAAGTACAAAAATCCATATTTTCCGTAAACTGCATACCGTGGCGCAAAAACAACAAAGCTGACTCACGCAACAAAAAATCGCACCCTAAAGAAGTTAGAGGACAGACTTATTAAATTGTAAAAGCCGTTAATATTTGCGCTACTAATTATACCATACCTAATTTATTATTATTATTATTTTTTTTATTTTTTTTTTTTTCAATTGGAATGTATCAACTCATATTTGTCTCCAGGTTGGAGGTACCGATTTGGGCATTTCATTTTCATTGTTTCGTGGTCCGGGGGTCGTGTACTACTAGCTAGGATGAAGGGCGAGTTCAAGTCATGACAGGAGTTCTCTGTATTTCTAAATTGGGTGTTCGGACCACAATGTGACGTGCACAAGCGACCAGTAGATGCCGAATGAAATATCATTTAAGCGGTCAGCAAAATATTCCTAACGATTCACCAATCAATTAATTATGAAATATAAGCAACTTGGGGAATTTAATAAAATTCGCTTCAAACTATTTCAAAACCGAATCCGTTGGGAACAATGCTGCAAATTCATCCACTGGGGTTTATTATTCAATGATTCATGATTTGAATTTCTACTAAGCTTTGAGTGTGCGTGTTTCACAGGTGATAGAGCGGTTATTGAATTTCAGGAGATATGCATAGAGCACTTAGATCGGTGCTCAACCAAAATACCTATTTGGATTGATCAGTTGATCATATTTGTGTGCCTCCTGAAATTCAATAATCGCTCTATCACCTGTGAAACACGCACACTCCAAAGCTTAGTAGAAATTCAAATCATGAATCATTGAATAATAAACCCCAGTGAAAGAATTTGCAGCGTTTTTTCCAATAGGGATTACAATGGAAAAATATTGTATTTGAAAATTTTAAATTTCGTAAGACGGAGCATGCATATCAGAATGCTTCAACCCGTGTATCGGCTATAAACCCTTTTAGGAATTCATTCAAGAAAAAAATAAAATAAATTAAAATATAAAACGCTGATGTTTTTGTTTCGATCGCAGTAACCTAGTGATGTAGGTAGTGAATGTGGATGCAAATGTTGGCACCATAAATCGGGCCATACATCGGGAATGGTTTGAGCTACGGACCTGTGGAAGGGCTCATTCGATTCCTCATGGAAATTTCTTCAAAAAAAGTCCAAATTTAGGCCGCCTTGACTTTTTTTTTTGAGGTTTTTAGGGATTTTACAAAACTTTGACAACCCTTAAAGGGCACTTTAAATTAAGTGAGAGAGCTGGCTAAAGAATTGGGGCGTTGTCGGACCAACATGGATTTTTCTTGAAAATTCCAAATTTTTTGCTCCAGCCTTTTGGGAGAAGGTTTGGATTCTACACCCTTTGAAAAGTAAACCATGAAATTTTCAGGGGGGGTTAGAATTTTTTTTTTCAAGAGCGATTAAAATGTTTTATTATTGAATAATTAACCAAAAACGATAGGTCTATGTTTGTAATTATATATATTTAACTGTACGATGGGATTTCCCTGTAATGCATGCATTAGTCCAGAATATGTTTTGATTTGCGGACTGCAATTTATTGGACCTATAAGTAAACGCCATAACTGAATCCTATTAACATGTCTCCCCTCTCAATCGCCCACACCCTTTCTCTTATGCCGTGTCTTACCCACTTCCTCCATTTTGTTTTCAAAATATTTGAGTTCAATAAATATCGAGAAAATAGTCTAAGCCTCGCACCGTTTCTGACTATACTCACTGTTTTATAATGAATTCACCCAAATTGCTTGTAAAGTAAGGAGTAGGAAATTGATGCCCTAACTTCAACAGTGAGAAAGTATCTTCTATATCCCCCCGTTTAACCAGACCAGTATCTCATTCCGCTGAAGAACAAAGGAACACTATCGAGACGGGGCAACGGCGGTTAACGCTCTGTTGGAAGCTTCTCGCAATTATTTCTTAGATCCGGAGGTAGAGAGAACAAAATAATAATCTCTCGCCTTGCCAAAAAATAAGTGCCAATTTTCATAACTAAAGGAGAATGTGCAATTAAGGAGTTCCCATTTCTTTGGGAAGGAGGGTAATTAACTGTTTGTTTTGTCTGTACATCGTGAAAACGGGTGCAGAGAGCGATGACTTTGTTCCCTTGAGTACTGGACCAGTGAAATTTCATGTCGAATATTCGATTCAACTTCATTCATAATCCGGACTAAGTCACTCGCGACGAAGTTGTGGAAACCCATTTCAATAAAAACGGAGTAAGATAGAACGTTGTCTATATTTCCACAAAAGTAAAGAGAGTACAGTTAAATCGATTTCGACGGTTAAATCATCATCGGTAACAAACATGAACTGAAGGTACATCACAGAAAGCATATCTTATATAGGATCAAGTGAGAGGAGATTGAATCCTATTGGCTCAGGGAAGTGAAAGGGGCGGGGAGGACCAACCAATGCCACTCAAGGCTTACGAAGTGAAAGGGGCACAAACAGTATCATTATGGAGAGGCGGAGCAAAACTTATTCCAAGAAGGAACCCAATAATGACGAAACCAGTTGAAGTAACTAGTTACTGCAATTTTCGGAGTTATAGCTTGTTATTCGAAAGAGAAGGTATTGAGAATAACGCCTCCTAGCTTGGAGCTTGGGACAAGGGGAAAGTTTTCTTAGACATTCGATAATCCTGTCTACCTGGCTTCAGTCGCACCTGGTAACCCCAGGGTTTGAGTATATACCTACGTTCGGAAGGACACGGTATACCGTCTCTCCTGTAACTTTCAAGAAAATAACGCGTTATTTTACAAGGAGTTATTGGACCCCACCAGTTACTAGTTCCTGAGCTGACTAGCGCTCCCTGTGTGTGCAAATGCTCTCGGAGGACTTGATCTTGACTCCTATATCTATTAGAATAGGTGTTGCCTACCAGCTATCACTATGCATGGATGCATAAATTACCTTCGTTCGAAGGAATACGGTATACCGTCCTTCCAGTAACTTTTAATTAAATAACGCCTTATTTTACAAGGAGTTATTGGACCCCACCACTCACTTGTACCTGACCTGACTAGCGCTCCCTGAGTGCAAATGCTCTGGGAACAGACAACAAGTGAGTACCTTCCTATTCCTGTCCAATAAGCGCATTTTTTCTTGCAGTTCTGTTGAAGGACTCGATATTGACACCTACATCTATTAGAATAGGTATTGCCTACCACTCTAGGCATCTTTCACTACTCTAGATTATCCCTATCATTATGCAGGCAGTACCCATAAATTATCCCAGTCAAAGTCAGAATTGTCCCAAACAAATTCAGCATTGAAAATAGGTTTCAAAATTTTCCAAATTAAATTTCATAAAACGTGCAAAAAAATTTGATAGAAATGCTAAAAATTTTAAAAAAATCCAAAATCTGTTTGGATAAAAGAATTTAATTTAGGACATTTTTTTGTAATTCAATTGATAGAAATTTTTGCCTACAAAAATGTTTAAAAATTTCAACTCAATTCAACCTAAATTTAATACGATAATTTTAGACAATTATACTGCAAGACTGGAACTTTTTTAGACTTTAGAACTTACTCTGTCCCAAACTGTACCCGTACACTAAACATAAATTTAAAAAAACAACAATACGAACCGCTCTTGAACTTGTAGAAGGTACCTATACCAACATTCTGTCTTTTCACAAAGCTAAATAGTATAACCGTTCGATTTACCATTCCACTGCGACCACAAACAAGTCATTCTTTACCTAGAAATTTCATTTCAGTAATTAATCATTAATTGTGAGATCAACATACTAAGAGTCCCGACTCCTAGGATGTGATGGGGTAGGAGCGAACCATGTGGTACCAATTGATATAAATTTTGGGTGCCAGTTCTGAGGGTCCCGTCGCGCTCTATCCTTTGTTTGCCTATCTACGATCGGTACACAGGTCAAAGTAAGTGCGTGACTGATTGGTTCAACTTCTGCCGGGAAGTTTGCGCTGCCGTTTTGGCTAAAATAGTTGGGAACCTCAGACAAGCCGATTCAGACTGACGAATCCCGTTTCGCGGGACGAAGAAAGTACAACCGGGGTCGTTTATTAGCTGGAGACGCTCCACCATCATCAGAGGATTCTGATGCCGACGTAGTTTTTATGATATTTTAGATATTTTTATCTTCCAATAATTGAGCGAGAATGTGTTGGTGGATCACACATACATTCAGACGAATGGGCTGCATATCGGTGCCTTACAAGTGCACAAAACAGTGAACCACCAACAATCATACGTGAATCCTCAAAATAGAGCTCACACGCAGAGCATAGTGAGATCGTGGTTGGACGCAAAGGTTAAATTGCTGAAAACAATGAGGGGCGTTCCTCAGCACCACTTGCAGTCACACCTCGATCACTACTGCTGGAGAATGTATCGTGCAGACAGCCCTGACCTGTTCTTAGCCCTGTTGGAAGAGATGCTTTTAACTTCCATGCATAAGGTAAAAGCCCTTTTTTGGTGTATTTATGTCATTCGTAGTGAATTCGACGAAACGGGGCGATAGAACGCACACAGAATCAGAAACGGACCGATAGAACGCATACCGAACCAAAAACGGGACGATAGAACGCACACCGAACTGGCACCAAATTTTGTTGTTGCTAACATTGAAAACTGTTTATCCTAAACTGCTACGTACTCTATACACGAGTAAATATGACGAATTTGCTACAGTTAGACACTAGTCGCTTTTTTCGCCGTGGTGCACAGTTTTAGAGGCTCGCTCGCATTTGCTGATTTGGGAGACAACATTCTATGAAGAACAATATCCAAAGAACTTCGTACGCTTCACTTGTGCGAGCTTATATCCACTTTAACTGTTAATTTCATCATAATTTAGATGTCGCTTTCCATATATATAATATATTTGGGGATGAAAGTCTAGATCTCAATCGATTCAGCGCCTCAGAAATCGTATTCCTCCCCGTTCGGAAACCAGATTGTCTATTGAGACCGCTGTGGGTCGGTCTTCCGAACCGCCGGTGGTGTTCGTCCATACAAAGGAACCCATTTCTGCGGTACAATGTGGAACATCTGCCCCCAAGACCCTCTCAACCTCTTCCCAAAGTTATTTCCATTTCTAAGCTGGATTTCGATATGACAATCTTCAGAGTTCCCCTTGCTACTGGGCAGGCGTGAATACAAATTCGACTGATTCTCCTCTAGCTCTTTGAGCAAGCCTCCTATATTGGATACAGTTCTTCCTCAAGTTATTACCTCGATACTAAGAATATTGGAATTGTTGAAGAAACAAAACGCTCATTTTTCATTTGTAAATATTATGTTTTCAGTATTTGATTTGAAGAAAATTTTTGTCTAATGTCGGTAAAGTACTTGAAGAAAACAAATAGGTAAACAAGCTGCTTGGTTATGAACTGGTGAGAGTAAACATCTCAATCCTTAATATTCGACGGTTTGAAAAGCGTTCGGAGTGCAAGTCTGTAGCCCCGAGTTCTGAACCTGAATGGTTGGATCTAGGGATGGCCTTCGAAACATAAAATATCGATATATCGGTGTTTGATAGTATCGGCGTTAAAATCGATGGCGATATATATCGTAGGTTAATCATCGATAGTAGGCACTACCGATAGTATCGACCAAAAGATTGTTTTAGAAAAATATTGGTTAAAAAGTTGAATAAAATTGATGTATTTAATGCACTTAGTACACCAGATGCCACAATTGAGTTTGCAGAAGTTCAAATTTGATTTAAAAAGAAAAGTTAATTAATACTAGGTAATCAATAAATCAGAAATAAACGTCTTTTCTGGTTTAAGATAAAATATGTTTAAATTGAAACTATGTTCAGTTTAATGTATTATTATTTCTAATTTTGTTTTACCAATAGTTATGTAACAAATTATATTGTTTTATAAGCTACACAAGTTCTCTTAGAGGGGTTGTAGCATTTATGTCCTTCCTTGAATGAATGTAAATACCTACGTTTCGAACTTACAATTCAAACAACTGAGAATAACCAAAAAAGAAGAAAAAAATAATCAACCGTGAACAAGATACAATCTCAAAAAGAACAACACAACACTTGCTGGAAAACCCAAACAACAAGTTGTTGTCAACAACCGCAATCTTCCAATTTTCCTATGGAACCTCCAAACCACTGCTTTTCTTCTTCTATTTTTATCGTCTTGGGCCAAGACAAAAAAAAAAACCATTGCTAGGAGCGCCAATATCAGTTACCTAACAAAACGCTGCAAATTCTTTCACTGGGGTTTATTATTCAATTGGCTTGCGTTCATGATTTGAATTTCTACAAAGCTTTGGAGTGTGCGTGTTTCACAGGTGATAGAGCGATTATTCAATTTCAGGAGATATGCATAGAGCACGTAAATGTGTTCTCAACCAAAATACCTATTTGGATTGTTCAGTTGATCATATTTGTGTGCCTCCTGGAATTCAATAATCACTCTATCACCTGTGAAACACGTACACTCCAAAGCTTTGTAGAAATTCAAATCACGAATCATTGAATAATAAACCCCAGTAAAAAATTTGCAGCGTTTTTTTTTCAAGAGCGATTACAATGGAAAAATATTCTATTTCTCAACCCGTGTATCGGCTATAAACTCTTTTAGGAGTTCACTCCAGTATCCACATTCACTACATCTCTAGGTTACTGCGATCAAAAAAAAAAAAAAATCTTGTGTTTGTTTTGATCACAGTAAGCTAGTGATGTAGTGAATGTGAATGCAAATGTTGGCACCATAAATCGGGCCATACATCGCGAATGGTTTGAGGTACGGACCTGGGGAGGGGCTCATTCGATTCCTCACGGAAAGTTCTTCAAAAAAATCCAAATTTAGGCCGCCTTGACTTTTTTTGAGGTTTTAGGGGAACTTTGACAACCCTTAAAGGTCACTTAAAATTAAGTGAGAGAGCTGGCTAAAGAATTGGGGAGTTGTCGGACCAACATTGATTTTTCCTGAAAATTTCAGATTTTTTGCTCCAGCCGTTTGGGAGAAATCGTGCGTACTGCGGAGGGACGGAAAATTGTTTATTGCAGATTTGGATTCTACACCCTTTGAAACGACAACCATGAAATTTTCAGGGGGCTTAAGTTTTGTTTTTCAAGAGCGATTACAATGGTTTATTATTGAATAATAATATTGAATAATGTGGCTCTCCTCATCAACTGCGAGTTCAAAGGCTGATTTCTGCCTTAACCAACCTAAAAAGCTGACATTTTGAATGGTAGCGTGATAATTTGTGGCAAATCGAGGGCTTTGGAGGGATATGGAATGGCCCTTGGTCTGTCGGGCAGGGCTTCGTGAGCTTTAAGTTTTGATATCAGCGTCTGTTCAGTACGAAGGGACTAGTAAAGGCTGGTGGTCACGGAGTTATATTTAATACGAATATAATGCGTTACTTAACAATACGTTTCTTAAGATAATCTTCCCTTAGCCCCAATCGATTACTTAATACCACGTCCATTCCCAAATAATAGAAATCCCGGTGTAACGGTCGGTCAAGTCCACTAGTTTCTTCATCATCGAATGATATAACTCGCAGTGACGCAGACAGAAAGACCTCTGTCTCCGTGTTGTCACGATTTCCGTTGGTTATTATCGACCGTTTGGTATACAGCGTAGGCCGGGTACGAAATTCCCTCGTTTTTAGGATCCGCACCACACGAACCGCAGCGTCGACACTCAGACGAAACAATGGTAGAAAAACAGAGGGTCTGCCAGAAAATGTTTGAATAATTCAAGAGGATTTTTTTCTCCCTTCGTTATCGCTCCATGCAAATAAACCTACGCGTACGACAGGACTCCCACTCCCGATAGAACGAAATGCCAAAAGTTCGCGGCGACAAATTTTAACTGACCGTCAATATCACATAGCGACGTCAGTCCAGCTTCCATCTACATAATGAAAATCGCTACATAAAACAGCCAAATTTTGCGTCTGAGTGAAGGTTCATAACTGATTGAGTGCCTCCAGTAAACAAAACCCGTAAAAATGATTTGGGAGGCGACAGAGGCGTAACGTACACCCCCGGAAACGGGGCCCGCTCAAGCAAAATTCATTTTTTTTAAATTTTAACGAATAAAGCGGAACTAACGATATACAGAAAAATTCCATTACGTAACATCAAGTTTATAAACATCAACGGTAATGTAGGTTCATTGATCAATCATCTTTTGGTTTTCGAATCGTTATAATATAAATTGTATGCCATATTGATACTTAAAAATGACCGAAGGAACTGTGTCTTTGGGAAAAAGTTGACTTTTATAACACACGGTCATCCAAAAGTTTGCTACGTAGACTAAAAGTCTCGAGTTCGTAAAGGATGATTAAATTGTTATATTATATTATGTATTTTTAGTTAGGTTATCGTAGCGTATTGTACAATCACCGTTGAAAAAGTGCACAATTCGCATCCAAAAAAAAAAAAAAAAAAAACATTATGGGGAGGGGCCCCGAAAATATTTTGCGGGGGGCCCCGCTGAAAAACGTTACTCTGCTGGGAGGCGATGTATAAGTCTGTACTAGTTAAGATATCCACCAGCACCTTGTAATAAAAGGGAACGTGAAGAGTTGGAAGACAAATGTTTATATTCATGTTCCCATTTCAATAATGAGACTTTGAAATTATGTTGTTGCACTTCCTTGACGTTGATTATATATTTATCGTTTCGCCGAATATAATCCTTACGCATAAAACTCGAAGTTTTATTGGCTGCCGGACCCATTTTGACGGGAGCGGTCGTAAAATGATCGGCGAGTTTTGCCTCAATAGGCTAGGTCAGAACCTCCGAAATATCCGTCTACTTCACAAACGCGCTAGCCTTTGCTACCGATTTGTTTGGTTCCCGTTGGTTTGTTATTATGGTTGCTGACAGTTATTGGCGGAAAATCGTGACAACTGAAGTTTTGGATCTAGGGTGGATAGATTTTTGTTTATACAGGGTGTCCCACGAGTTATGCACAACCCGACCCTGCGTGTTCTAAAACTCATTTCCGACTAAAAGTGCCTCTTAGGAATTTTTTTTAAAGAGGCCTCGTTTCCGAGTTATTCGCCTTTTAAGACGAGATTTACTACCAGCTATGATCCGCTCTGAGATGAATGATATTTCATCCTTGTTGCTCTATATTAATGTTCGTACTTAGTAGCTCGCGAACTACACTTGAAAAGTAAATTTTTATTGTTTATCAACTGATGAGAACCTAGAACCATCTAGATAACAAGATCATAACTAAATTCCCCCCACATCGACCATACATGAGTTGAGTCCCAGGTTTTTCAATACTCTTCCTCGGACACAACCTTTTCTAGAAGCCTTCAGCACCCAGACGTTCTGATTTTCTGTGAACTCCTTTCGTTTGACCTTCTTATCATAGACAACTTTTTGTCCCTCTAGTGACATGTCAATACAACTTGCCCTGGGTGTCTTCAGTAAACCCAGCCTCGGTTTTATACTCCTTCCAAACATTATCCCGGCTGGCGCTCTTCCCGTTGTTCTCTGAGGAGTCGTTCCTTACGTCGTCAGAAATGTTTGTAACCTCAAATCCAGGTCTTTGGTTGTGATTAGTCCTATTTCGAATTTGGGGAATTCCAACTTCCTCGTTCAGACTTTTACAACACAGAGGAAAACCGAGTAAGCTATGGTTTAAACGCGCAGACCTCCCGTCCAGCGAGTCCATTTGTCTTTGGATGATATGGTGTAGGCTTGATATGCCTAATATTGTTCCTCTCACAAAATTGTTTTTTAAATTCACCGCCACTACTTCTTTGGGGTTGCGATTCCGTTAATTCACCACCAATACTCTTGAAACTTGAAGGAGGTTTAGGTCTTTACATCAAAACGCAGAGATCCTAGTTTTAACACATATTCTGATCTATTTGTCCAACTGATCTATACAGTACTAGAAGGACTGATTTAGGATATTTTTCTGTTTTAGAGCTGCGAGCATCCAGACTATCAAATTGGACAGAACACATTTCTGTCTTTGCTCCCTAATCGGTTGTTGAATCTTATCCGTTTGATGAAAAGACCTAAACCTCCTTCAAGTTTCAAGAGTATTGGCGGTGAACTAATGGAAAAGATACCAAAATGAATTGAATTTTCGTGCCACAGGCTGAGGCCAATTGCCAGATCCTACGCATCTTGGCAGTCCAAATCGTGCTAAAATTTCTCTCAAGTGCCGGATGATTCTTTCCATGGTGGTTCATTTTATCTTGAAATTGCCAACCACCTGGAAGTGGCATCTACCACTATCAGCCACATTTTCCCCTGTAAAGGTCCACAAAAATCAACATGTACTCTCGTCTACGGTTCTTGCAGTACTGTCCAGGAGTATCATGCCATTATTCACCATTATTCACACCCTCATGATCCCATCCTCGTCGCCAGATGTGATATCTTGTTGCTCTATATTGATGTTCCTACGTTGTAACACTACACAAAGTACCAGACCAAAAGTGAATCTTTATTGTTTACCAATTAAGGAAGCTAGAACCGACTAGATAACAATACCTTAACTACATTCAGGTTGCTACACACGTGTTTCTTTCTAGCTGATTATAATAATTGTTATTCACCCTGTAGACTTAATCTAACTAATCTTCATCTGATTAATCAATAGCTAATCATCGCACAGTCGGTAATTTGCTTCTAAAGTGTCAAACATTAGTGTTAACTACATTGGAAATTATATTAGATGTGTGCCTTGTCAAGCCTTGCAGCCATGAATTTTAACAAACTAGACAAGTTAGAACGTTGTGTCGAGTGATTTGGGATTTCCATGAGTGGAGTGAAAATTAATTTGATTTCAACGGGAATTGAGAAAAAATCGGGCTGTGTTCATATTAACAAAACAAAACTTGATGGGCTCAATATCACCGCCAGCTTTTTTGATGCCCGTACTCTCATTTTTACTTGCGGGTGGTAAATATTTACTTGCTACGTTATATTTCACCGGTTGTAGAATAAGGCAGAAGAAATATCAAGTATGGAGATGTATGTGCGAGATCACTGGTGATTTTTGAATCCGATTCCCAAGACGCATTATGTCCTCATTACGACGAACTATTAAGGCATTTTGGTTGTCCCCTATACCTTTTGGCTGCATCTCATTCTAACAAAACTGTTACGTGATTTGACTTTTTCACATAAAACCCAAGAAACCTAAATTTGGACGAGGACCACTGGTTCCCTGCTACAGTATAAAATATCATTTTTGTTAGGTAACTGATATTGTCGCTCCTAGCTATGGGTTTTTTCAGCGAGTCACAATTTAAAATTCTGTAACAAAAAGGTGGGGGCAAAACGCATTTTATGTACGTAAAACTTCTTTTGAAGAATTCGAAGTTGAGCTGGGAAACCATTAGGATCTGATCTTCATATCGTGTTTACTGTTCCTGGCGACATTTGTGGAGATTTAAATTTGCATAATTGTTGGTCAATTAACAAACAGTTCAAGAATGCAAAGAGAAGGCAGGGTGAGGAATTTTTCTTTCTTAAAGACAACTCCGCACAAACCAGGAGACGAACCAGTCAAATCCAAAACTGTTTCTGCAACTTGAAGATGGAAAGAATATTCTCATCCTTTCTTCTTCTTGGACCAAAGTTTAAAAATTGTGTGGCATCATCTTGATCAATCAACCTTGAAAGTTAATAATTAAAGAGAGAAATATTAAAAACTCGAAATCTCGTAAACCCTCGATGTAAGAGGGTAAGTGTTTCTTCCTTTTTTTATTAAATTATTAATTAATTCTCTGAATCAAATGAGACCGCTCAGGGTACTGTACGATTACCTGTTCGAATCTGTATTGAATGCGAAAGTGGATACCATAACAATGAGTGTTCCGCAGCCCTAGAGCAAGATGGGTGTCATAAGAATGTACTAGCCATAACGCTGTCTCCCAAGCTTCAATTCAGTTGAGTAACAAGTTGAGGAGAACAAGTGGAAATATTATTTTTCTATAGTGGGTGTGGGTAGTGGAGTGACCACATTCATTCCGAATCTCTTAATTTGGAGCGTTATATCTGGAGGACACTCGTTCAATAATTTAAATTATGCTGCAGTTCCTCTCTCCCCTTTTTGATTTTAATAACAAAACAAAATTGTTTAACTAATTAACGCAGTTGAGATCAAACAACTAAGCAATATGACCAACTTGAGTACATGGACAGGGAGGAGTGAACAGTTTAACGTCAACTACAGAGCTAAAAGTAACAAACAACAAGATATGTGTGTTGCCACCACCATATCAATGCCTAAAGTATGCTAGTAGTTATACATAGTTAGACTGAGGAAGTCCCCGCTGCGGGACGAAACGTTTCTGACAAGAATAAACAGATATAACGCTCCAAATTAAGAGATTCGGTATTATTTTTCTGTGCATGTGTTTTCGTATTATCTCGTTAAATTTTAGTTGCTTCATTCTCGGCTTATTTTCTGATTGTATCTTGGAAGCAATGGTTCTGGCTGTAGTAGTCTCGTGATCTGTCAGAGGGTTATTTAATACACAACTAATTACCCTCTGTTCAATGATTTGCAGCGTTTTTTCCTGTTAAATTACGAATTATTTAGCTTGCTTGTTGATCCTCCCCTATTTCCCGTGTACTGATTGACGATTCCCTTCGTTTTCAGGATTCTCAACGTCGCCGAAACAAGCGATGGGGATGCCCCAGCCCGTTCCCGCAGCCCCTGGCCAGGTCTCGAACGGCTTCCAACAACAACCGCCGCACCAAAACTCCTGGAGTGTCAACAGATAAAATGACTCCCACCATCAGCACCCCTCCTTAACATCAAGTAGTTTCCCCCTCCCCTCCTCCCCACCTCTCAATGGGAAAGGACGATTTTATTTTTACACTCCCTTGACAACGTGTCCCTTCGACACAACCGCAAGGGAAAACCTTTTTCGTTTTGAGAACCACGAAAATACTCTCAAACCAACATGTCACTCCCCCCATGTCGTATCTCAATATCCTTGAATGTGCCCACTGTAGTCATTTCGTTACGCTTGGCAAGACCCCACACCTACACAATATTTTGTCTCCCTTGAAGAAAAAATTGATAAATTCAAGAAAAATGAAGTGAGAAACATTTTTTTTTCATTTTAGAGCGATATAAAAACCCTGTAAATACGATTATTTTTTAAATGTGCAAAGCAAAAATGTCTTAATTTTAGGAAGAATGGGATGAATCTGTTTAAAACACATCTCAATGGCTTAGTAGAATTACCTAATAATATTTTGTGTAGCAATAATTATCGTGATTATTTAATAAATTTCGTAATGTAAATATGTCCCCCTTTATTGTCCGTAACCTTGTGTTTCAATTGTTTTTGTTTTTTGATCTCTTGAATAAAACATGAACAGAACAGGGAAAGCGAGTAAAGGGCTTCCACCTCGGCTTAACGAAATGTGTTTTCTGCTTACTGCTTATTTACAGACCGAATATGGAAATGCACATTTCACAAACCTGAAAACACATTCATCAACGTGTCTATCACAATACGTTCTATATTTCATCCGTAGTGATATCACATATCGTTATAGACTAGTCTGAATGAAGGGCGAAGTGTATGACTTGGAGAGAGAAAATTTTATATCAGTTCGATTGCAAAGTAAAATATCATCCGCCCGCCAAACCAAGTGGGAGCCTTCCTGAAAGCTAAATTGCAGCATAAATATACTCAGCTATCGATCAAGTTGTGAAATAGACTAAATTGTTAGAGTTAAGACAAAGGAAATCTTGTTTAATGTACATTTACCTACCAATTAGGTGCGATTGTTAACATTCATTTTAATGATTTTATTGTTATTTTCATTATGAAGCAGCAAATGGGGTAATTTTGACGTTCGGGAAAACCACAGAAAGCGAGTAGAGTCATACTCTCCTGTGAAAAATCCATATCCAAAGAACTTGTGTACCGATGTTATTTGCTCGTGTGATGTATAGATAAATTTAAGTTATTAGCACGGACTCTTTATCAGTGTTCGGATTTTCGCTCTTTCCTCTCACTTCTGCCACTTCAACTAAAATGGCCTCACGTGGTAGCATCCCCTTCCACCTCCTTTTTTATGTGTGGAATACTATTTTTGTTTTTTGACAATAATAGGACGTAGTCATATTTAGCGTAAATGAATTTATATTTTAAACAGAACAATTGAATGATGTGAAAAAAAAAAAGAGAAATTTAGTTGTCTTTGTACCTTAACGCATTCAGAGGGTACGGGAATAGATTAATGATTTTTCTTTGATGGGGAATTGAGGCTGTTGGATGAGGAAAACTTCCCATTTTTCCAACTACCAACACCTAAACCCTGTAAATAGTAATGATGAATGCGGTGAAAACCAATATGTGGGAAGTTTGTTCGTTCATTTTCATTTTTTCGTGCGCATTGACTGTTATTATTATTATTTTTTAAATTTAGTCTTTGTGTTGATGTTTTAATAGTTTGTAAGGCAATACAGAAATAATTCGATATTTCACTGTAATTTTTGACGCCTGTGTATAGACAAGAAAAGTTGTGTTAAGCTCCGTAATGGGCTCTTCCCATTTTCAAACTTGTAAAACCCTTATTGTGATAGGATATACACTAATATAATATGTAAAATAAAAATGAAAAAAAAAGTAAATAAAACTACGAAAAAATTTGGACTGCTCTGCACAAATTTCTGAGCAAGTCTTTTGTTGGATTCGAAATAAATGAATACCTACTGTGTTCGGTGTGTTCTTTTTTTAGTCCTTTTTGGACGCCATTACTGTTGGGACAACTAATTACTCTTCGAGATTTCTTAAATTTTATTCAAAATGAATTAATTATCATAATTAATATTAGTACTGGTGTATGTGTGGGACAGGCATTTCAAGGACAGTCCAAAACAGTTGTCATTTTTCAAATAATTACGCCTCAATTATAAGTCAGCCTTATCAGTTCTGTTGAATAAAGAGCGTATATTTCAAACTAAATTCAGTTCTTCGATCATATTCCAAGGTTCGCCTTTATTGATTCTAATATTAGGGAGGCAAAGATCTTGTAACTTATCGAGGTGATCTACAGGTCACTGCATTTAATCAAATCGCTTTAGTTCTAACATGCTTGCCCAATGACTGAAGGTTAGATGAGAGTGGGATCAAAATGGTTTTTCCTAAAATGTAAACTCTCCAATCTTTGGCTTAAACTCGACTTCTGGCTTGAAAAACGAACCCTGCTTGCTGCCATCTTTACTAGAACGGCCATGTACCACGATGTAATAGAGTCCAATGAGAGTACCTATACCAGTATTTCAGCGTGATTTATCCATAATCAAAATTACCATAAGTTATTGTTTCGTTGACTCTGACAAGGTAGGAGGATCACAAGGGGTTTCAGCATCTTTTACTGAGCAGCTTCAAAACAGATTTCCGGGTGGCTACATGTTGTACACAGACTGTTCAAAGGCAGTAGATGGTTGTGGTCGCGCCTGCTTAAATCCACAAGTTGGGATCTTCCAATCCTTTAGGCTTTGTAATTCAGCCTCTGTATTCAAGTTGATCATTGGCTTTGGAACCTGGTCTGATTGATGAATATCTCAAGGGGGACGAGTAGTCCTTGAAATAGCCATGATGAACAACTTTAAACCTATAGGAAAGGGCGCCTTCCTCTCTTCTTTTGTGAGCTGAGCGAACTGATGGGGAAGGTAGATCCCTTCCTTATTTTTGTTAGCTTGCTCCAAGACGCTATGGACGCTTTTCGACCTCCATCTCTATGTGCCCTTTAACAAGGAATTTTAGGTGGAATGTGACTTGGCAATGTACAAGTAGAACTGCGGACCCGAGTGTTCTCTGCACAAGGCATCTTACAATTCTTTCATGCTTACAATATCTTGTGAGCCATCTTCTAAAGTCCAGCTCATATTGTCTTGCCCCCACATGAATGGAAGGGAGGAGGGCTGTAGAACCTGGATAATTTAAGAAATTTTGCCACTCCCACCTTCTTGAGGCTGAAAACCTACTTAATTGATTTAATGATTAATATTTTACTGAACATCCACTCTCAACCTCTACAGTTAACTTTCTACGGGTTTTCCTCCCTTTTTGTTCATTATTCTCAGACAACTAAGCCTCTTTGCTCCTCTTCTAATTTACTGGTAAAGGTCCTGTTTGTTGAAACTAAAATTATCCTGTTCCTACGTAGTAATTTTTTAATGTTTGCCACAGAAAAACAAGTGTAAGCTCCCTTCTAATAGAACCCTATCGTGTTTTCCCGTGTCCTAACCAACACCAACTCAAACGCAATATCTGAATGCAAAAATGACCCAAGTAGCCTTCAAGGTCCCTGAAGAGGACTGCAAAAGAACGCTAGTGCTGCAGGGAGGTCTGGGATCTGAAATGAACTCACAGGGTTTTGATAACGCAAATATAATGAACGAACTATGGCACATCTACATGTCACTTAAGAAACGTATATACACTTATGACTAGGGCGTGTACAATTACTCAATGCGTGGAATGGAGTTTGTATTCCTAGTAGTCCAAAGGTGAGCTTATTAGTGTCAAACGCTCCACGTGGGAGTCCAAAGATCAGAGTTACGAGGCTGAGCCAGCAGAATGTACTTAAGTGTACGAAATAGAATGTGGATGCCAAATGCAATCTGCTCCAAAAGGGAGTTATTGTGTACAAAAGGAACAATTACAACTAGCGAATAGGGTAACTATGCAAATTCAATGGCGTGCTACTTTACCAGGGTAGCATGGCATCGGCGTGTAGGACTTTTAGGAATGAATTATTAAAAAAATGAATGTTAGCTTATTTCACATGTAGCAACAGGTAAACAGGTGAGTCATGTCATGCTGCTGCTCAATTCCAGTTGTGCTGTGAACTGAATCGAAGATAGCGCCGCTCCTTGCAATTTAATCAAAGAACTGATGGTTCCATCGAATTGCGCTCAAAAATTTGAATGGGAAAGCGAAAAATGTCAATGTGGGGAAAATTGAGTTATGTCATGCTGGTTCATAGCCGTTGAAACAGAAGTTAATCATTTCTGACACAAAAAGTTGCGTCTCTTAGAACTAGTGGAACTGTTAACACAGGAAACCACTTGTGAAGCTACCATATGATTCCTCCCCTAAACGAAGGTAATACTGTGGATAAGTTCAGTTGAGTTGCTTTTACATAAACACCACTGAATGGATCTACCAAGGACGTAAGCATGTACCATGCTACCATTTGCTTGAAGCAGTGATATCTTGCTAATGCTGCTGCTATTAAGTTGCTTATCAAAATGGATCTCATCCAATCTAATTTCGGACGCCCCAATCATCAAGTGAAGTGTGCGTGTCAAATGAATGGAGTGCATCTGGAATTAAGGTTTCAAGATTTGGTAAATTACTTCAACATTCGAGACTTGCGATGCTATTTTAGAGGCAATTTTGGTTTTTGTACGAGAGGAGATAGGTAAGTGTTTTAATTAAATCCTGTAACCGGATGGGTCCACAAGACCACTAAAGTCCTAGTCGCAAAGAATCCTAAATTCTTCTTCGAAAGGCATCAAAAGCTAGTTTTTCTCGGTCCTTCTAGTTTAACGTATCATTTTTTCTATTCTTCACGAACAAGAGCCTTGGCTGGACCAGAAAAAGTACAGATTCAGGTAATAAGCAAATCTCGTATTTGAACGTTTCTTTGAGCATGTCCTGCATACCAGGCATGGATTTCTTCTTCCTCTTGAGGTCATAAGGACTTTCAAATGATAATTTTTCGGTGTTCAAGGCACGATGCCTCTGCCACGTGAAGTTCCTTCTCCTAATTCTTGAAAACCTGTTTACACAATGCACAAAGAATTTTAGCGCCTCTGGACGAACCAGTTGCTTGAAAACGCCAGTTGTACCTCTAGAGGCTTCTGTCCTGTAGTTTTGTAACAGCCCCGCAGGCCTCAAACATAATTTTATCAAGTAAGTACCAACGATGCTAACAAATGCTATTTTTCCCATCGAGGAAAGGAAAAATTGATACAAACAAGGAAATAGAAACACGGTCACGAAAAATATTTCTCTAATCACTTGCAGATGATAAAGGAGTTTTTGGTATTGAAATTGACCTGATTCTATCCACTGTCAATCCCAGTGGAGGTAGAGGTAGTGGCACTATCTGTGGGTTAACGTCAATCCATCAACGTTCTTCCACGTCAATCCGGTTATGTTGGTACTTCGTTGCTTGCGAGGGCGACGGAGGAAATATCGTTCCTTTCAGTTTGGCACTAACCCGCAGGCCTTGTAGAAAGAAATTCCCCCTGGCAGGTCCATGTGTGATCCATAGCAACCGTTATCTTATCAGCACGCAGCGGTGTGGTTAGTGATAACGATAACGTTCGTTCTTGTCACCGTGTTGAAAAATTGTGGTGAACCTGCGGTTATTGATGTATTTTTATTTATTTTATCTTATCAACCAGGCGAACAGAACCTCCATTTGAAATTTACCTCATTCCCAGTTGATGCCTGGAGGGGTTCGGTCAGTACTAGATCCCATCACATCGTATTTTACTCTCCGAAATGGCTTCAAAAGTCTTTAAAGTAGCTTTGGCGCAGATGTCAGTTGGTAAAAACAAACTTGAAAACATTTCTAGAGCAGTGAAAATCATCGGGGAAGCGAAGAAAAACGGTTCCAGCTTAGTTGTGCTACCCGAATGTTTCAACAGCCCGTACGGTACCAAGTTTTTCAAGGAATACGCTGAAGAAGTTCCCGGCGGTCCGACCAGTGAGGCACTCAGTAAAGGTAAATAAAGTTGATTATGATCAAATATTTCTATGTATTAAGTGGAAATGTTCGTAACTACCTCCTTCTCCTTGCTGTTACGCTGCCTTAACGTTTCTATTTCCAACCGTTCACCTTTAGCGAATGTTCTTGGAAAAATGAAGATATTGCAATGGCTCGAAAGTTTTATAAATAAAAATGGAAAATAAACTTCGTGGAAACAAGTTTTGAGAAATTCTGAAGCAATTCCAAGGTTTTAACTTTTTTTAAATATGTATATGCAATATGATATGAGGGTGATTCTAAAAAACAAGCGTAAATTGTATGTTATTTTAGGATTCCTTCAAATATATAAGATGTTGTGTAGCATTTCTTCTTTGTTAATATTTTAAATACCCATGTGCGCAATAATCATGGTCATTTATAAACCATTTTTTATTAGACGTTAAAAGCCCAATTTATCATTACCACCACCTGTAGCGGTGTCATTTCCATTCATTACATCCTCTCTTAGAATGTGGAGCGTGTATTTTCTGTTGAAAAAATCTTTTGAAACTTGAAAAACGTAGTTCAACCTTTACAGAAATTAAATCACTAGTCTTCTAAAGGGAATGTAATGCCTAGAAACTCATTTGAAAGTTTGTAACTACATACGAAACTCATCATTACCGCCTACCAATGGTTTTTACCCCTCTTAAGGGGCCCACAGACGATCAACTTGGTTGACAACCTGGGTTGTCAACACGATGTTGAGGTTTACCATAGACGGTTCACCAGGTTGTCAACCTGGGTTGTCGATATCAGTCACTTGCTAGGCTTCCTAGGTGCTGAATCCTTGTATATCAAAATGAGCAGCGATTTAGCGACGTTTGTGGTTTTGTGACGATCTGCAGGAGTATCCTCCAAGAAAAAAGAGAATCGTGTGATCCAAGGAGTGGTACCAGCAATGCACTAAGTTTTCTCACTCCAATTCGTTGAGTGAACTTGAAATCAGAGCAATCAATCAATTTTAATAACTTCTTTCGGATGGACAAGTAAACCTATGAAGAATTGCTGGTAAAGTGCGACCTTACATTGAGAAGGAGGACACTTTTATGAGGTCTGTACCCACTGCCAATGAACAGCTTTCTGTAATATTGCGGTTTTTGGTTAGTGGGCAAAGTTTTGAGAACCTAAAGTTTCTTACTGCCATATTGCCGCAAAGTCTAGTAATGGAGACTTTGTATTTCAGTAGTTGCGCGCAGGCTTTACGAAGATGATTAAATAAAGAAAATAATAACCAAAAATACATCACTGACCAAAGCACTCAGCTATAATTTTTTTCAATTTTCTTTCTGCATTATTAAAAATGTCTGCTCCTAGATTGTTCCACTTCTCCTACCAACGATTCAAAGGAGACTGCAGAAGGTAGTTGGTTGTTCCAGGTGCGATTTGGAAGGCCTGCTGGAATCTTGTCTTGCGAGGTGGAACAAGGAAATGTATGCTCGAAAGGAGCCCAGGACAGTCCACCACACCACCTACCACTCTATGCAAAAGCAAGCATCTGACCTTCGAGTACACTCATTTAGAGGCCTCAAGTTACACAGCCTCAGCGCCTGAATGAGGCAAAACGTAGGAACTTCCTCTGAACCTGCTCCACCTCCATCTTCCCACTTCCATAAAGCAGTGACCAAACTGACGCACAGTATTCCAAGATTGGACGAACAAGGGCAATGTAAAGCGCAACAAAGGCCTCTGCAGACGAAAAATCGCTGGAATTCCTCTTGACGAACCCCAACACTCGCATAGCCCTACTTCTAATGGACTCAATGTGGGGCCTGAAAGTGGGTGAGCAATCAAAGAGAACACCCAGGTCTCTCACAACACTAGCAAGGAAGAGCCGACGTGAAAGCACACTTTGTGCAAGAAGGAAACTGAACTCTTAGTAAATTTCAGTGAGGCCACATGTATGAACATTAGAAATATATAGAGTTGGTACTATTTAGCCAAACTGGCCCACTATGACCTTAGTTGCTCCTAGTTCTGGAGTTTAATTTGTGGCATCATCATTTTGGGTGTATAGCGTTTAGAAGCTGTTGCCTCTATAGGCCATGTTTCTACTCACCAAACCCTTTTGAGTCGTATGGTCGTTGGCATGTCCTATGGTTACTCGTCCCATGCGTTTATACTTCCCCATCTTAATTATTCTCGAAATTAATAAATTCACTGGTTTTCAGCTGCCAAAGACAACTGCCTGTTTGTGGTCGGAGGTTCGATCCCTGAGAGGTCTGATGGGCGGCTGTATAACACCTGCACTGTCTGGGACCCACAAGGTTGTCTCGTCGCCTCGCACAGGTGAATTTCGTATGAACTTTCTAAACATTCCAAAACAGAGGTTGTATAAACGGCCCAACACCTACATCCCACTATTAGGTCGCAACAATTAAGACAGGATTGTTGAAGTATTGTTGAATTATGTTGGAAAGATTTAAAACAGGAGTTTTATAGTTCAAAGAATATTAAATTAATGCAGGATTTTTTTAAGTTTTCTTGCATGTACCTTTTTACCTTGTGCATTTAATTGAACAAAATTAGATCTCTCAAATTGCTCAAACCCAACCACCTAGAGAGACTGTTTACAAACCAAAAAAGTGTCAATATGGCTGAGATTGAAAATATTCAGTTGATTTAAATTAATTTAATTTGAATTTTATTTCAATTAATTTGTAATATTCAATCAGAACCATTATGTTTCGATGATGTTTTTTTTACTGCAGTAATATTATGCGTCAGGCATCCCAAAAGTAAGTTTACTGTGTTTAAAAAAATTAAAAAAATGCTTTAAAAAATGTGGGACGAGAAAGAGTTCATCTACTCACTCAAATTCTATTTTCCTACGTAGTCGGCATTGTTTTGTACAGTTTTTTTTTAAATCCAGTGTTGTACTTGTCCAACAGGCAGCTTTACAATTTCTCTATAGCAAACCGTTTGCCTCCAAGGTGATTCTTCTTTTGACTGATTACCCCCTGGAGAAACGACCACTACTCCAGTTCGCTGTGAGGATTGTTGTCGCCCAATGTTTCCCCTGAGAGTTTACTTTTGCCATCCTCCTGGACATCCTCGTTTCCCTCGATGACTTTCACCTCTCTCCTTAGGGAGCATATGGTTTGCCATACAGATGGATTTCAAACAGCAAATGGAAAGCTGGTTGTTTAATTTGGCATTGGACTGGGAGAAATAGTATTTGATTAAGTAGTAAATAAAATGTTTCTTGTCCCAAATGTTCTGAAGTATTTTTGAACTGTTTAAAAATGTGGTAAACTTACTTTTGGGATATCTTTTATACATTTCAGTCAGTAATTGTTAAAAATTTTCTCCTGTTGGAGTCTTCTTGTTACGTGGGGGGAATAAAGAAGTTGGAATTATATGTGTCCAACCTTTGAAACAGGCACAAGCCCTTCAATCACCTCCAGATTTGTATGGGATCGTAGAGGGCGTGACAGTTTGGCTCATCATGCTCCACTGTAGTTTTAGTCGTATTCTTTATAGTAACGAAATACGTTCAGTTCTTTCCACAAGAACATCTCTGATGTAATTTTCAGCTATTAGGCTCGTTAGATTCCAGATAAAACCATCATCATCATAGCATTTGACAAGTTTGGCATGAAGGTCTTATTCACAAGCTTCGTAAAATGCTACCAGAACGTTATGCTACACTCTTCCAGTCCTACATATCCAGCAGATATTTCTGTATAGAACAGGATGGTGCCTTTTCAGAGCCAAAAAAGATAGAAGCTGGAGTCCCGCAAGGCAGCGTACTGGGCCCACTACTGTACCTGCTTTACACCTCCGACTTACCCGAAACTGAAGGTAATACCCTCGCTACGTTTGCGGATGATACTGCAATTATAGCAACTGGGGAAACTAACAGTGAATCAGTTACCAGGTTGAATCGTTCTATCTCCCGTATACATAACTGGACAGTGAGATGGAGAGTCAGAATGAATGAGACAAAGTCAGTGCATGTTGATTTCACTAACAAGAGGATCAACTATGTGCCAGCCTTTCTCCATAACAAGCTGATACCAAATGCCAATGAAGCGAAATACCTTGGAATGACACTGGATGCCAAACTAAGGTGGAAGTCCCACGTCAAGAAAAAAAACTGAGCTTATGATCAAATACAGAAAAATGTACTGGCTGATGGGCCGACGGTCAAAACTGTCAGTCCACAATAAGTTGTTACTGTACAAGCAAGTCCTAAAGCCTGTCTGGACTTATGGTGCGCAACTGTGGGGGTGCACGGCCCAGAGCAACCGTGACATTCAGCGCTTTTCAGAATAATGTCCTAAGAAGCTGCGTAGATGCATACAGATATTTTAGAAATGACAGACTTCACTACGAGCTGCGATTGATTCTGTCAATGAGGTCATTCGAAGCCAAGCCATGCATCACCTCTTGAGGCTACAAGATCATGTAAATGGGGATGTCGTCCAGCTTCTCAACACAGAGGATCTGCTCAAAAGACTGAAGAGAACCAAACCACACGATTTAATTCACTTAGTGTGACCATCATAAAGTGCAAATACCAGGACAATTAGGACTAAGTGATGTATCTTAGATTTCTTAATGTACGCAGACTATATATTAGAAGTTGCTTATAAGTTTATAACTTGGTGCAGTAAAATAAATTAAAAAAAAATCATCATCATAGATGACAACTGATTTGACCAATTATAACCGTTATGTTTTTGCAATGATAGGAACTCGTGGCAGTGTTTATAATGGATTTAATTTGTTTTATTCCATATTGTTACAATTGGTTAGTGAAGTGTTGTTGAAGGAAGCAGTTGCTTTCGAACCAGGGCCTAAGTTGCTTACAAGATTTTTTTTTATATTACAGGAAAGTTCATCTTTTCGATATTGACATTCCCGGTGGCATCACCTTCAAAGAATCTGACGTCCTCTCTCCTGGTAACAAATTGACCGTCGTCGACATCGGCCCCTGCAAAGTGGGAATTGGGATTTGCTACGATGTTCGGTTCCAGGTATGTACCGTCGCAACAGGTCCAAAAAGAGGATGCATCTTCTAGCATGAACTGAATGATGAATGAATTAGGTTGGGTTTGGATGGTTTCGATTTCAAGTCATCAGTTTCAAAAAGTTGGGCAGCGAAATTCCCATACTAGTAATTTGTACATCACAATAAAACCGTTTTTTGAGTAGGCAGTTGAGGATGAGGAAATTTTTAAGATGCTAAGTTGGAAATCGGATCTCTTAAGATATCCAAAGGGGCTGCACTCGGGGTTATGTAAGATTCAAACTCAGTACAACATCACTGTCCTCTTCCCGCGATGGAACTCATCCTGGAATTTGTCAACCCGTTACTTCAGGCTGAGTACTTGAGAGATTCCATATGTTACCTTTTCATCCTGTTCCGTTCTTGATGATCTCTTCCTGTAGGATGCCTTCAACATAGGCAGCTACAAACGTCCGGTGTTTCTCCTTTTCAAGCATTTTGGCTACTATCATCTCCTGTCCTGAGATAACATGTCCCGATCATCCTGCAGCCGTGTTTTTTCTGTTTACCACTGATTACAGACGAAGAAAGTGAAGAAGATGAAACACATCATCGTCTGCTTCAAGGCAGTATATTTTCCCCATTCTGTGTAAGAGAGCGTAAAGTAGCCCGTGCCCTAAGAGGAACCACTTTAGGAAAAAGTTCCACCTCTCCACGTCTTCTCTTTAACCACAGTTTGACACGTGGTGACCAAGTGTGCTGTCCATCTCTTCGGTCCACATTTCGTACCAGCTTGCTATAGTGTGCTTTCTCTCTTCTTTGATTGTACGAGTTCTTTCCCATGGCCCTTGAAGACCCGTTTCCGTTCCACAGCCAAAAGTTGTTTCTGGATGCTGCTTACACAATAAGACAATGCATGTAATACAGGGGTCATACATGTATCGCTGGAAAAACACTGAGCTGCAATATTTGTAATAGCCTAGGAGCAGGAAATCCAATCCAATAGAAGACAGAAAATATTCCTCCTCAGATTTGGGAGAATGCAGCACTGCAGTAGACACAAATACAGTCTGCCTACCATAGTCTTCAGGTTCTTTTTGAACGAAATACCATGAATTTGATGGAAAATATTGATGAATTTCAAATCGGGTTATGCAGTTATTTGGATTTAGTATTTAAAAAGCTCTGAACGATGGGTGTCGATTACTGGTTCAAAACCCCATCCGAAACTTGGCATGGTATGTAAAGCTGGTGTAAATTATATCCAGTTTTGAAGGTTTGAAAGGTTCTTGTTTATTAATGAAAATTGAAGTGGGTTTCAATTCCTGAGATGTTTGCCTATTAGAAAAGTGGTGAAATAATCAAATCGTTTGGATAACAGGGATATGATTAAAAGTTGGCAAAACATCGCTAAGACGTAAAAACTGGCGTACTTACCCTATGTGCTAACATTTCTTTAAATCAGCATTTCCTCCATTTCAGGAAATGGCAGCTATATACAGATCTAAAGGCGTTGATTTGATTCTCTACCCAGGAGCTTTCAACATGAAAACTGGCCCTCTACATTGGGAGTTACTTCTTCGAGCTAGAGCTGTTGACAATCAGGTTAGCCTAATAATAATCCAACTTATAAACCAGACATGCTGCATGATTTGATGAGAAAAGTTACCTAATTCTTAATATTTTTATATCTCGCCTTTTTTGAAAAATGTTTGGACTCTTCGTGAAAAGAAAAAAATTGTCAAAGCAAAAAGAAATACTTGAAAATCTACAGTTGAACAAACTTATAGAACGAATCAATGGACAGTTGGTAAAATCGATGTTATGTAAAAATCTTGTCAAATGAAGGGTCATGGGGAAAAACGATCAAAGTCCATTTTCAGTCCGAAATGAGTTAAACACGGGATATTGTACCTGGTTCAGAGTAGAATGCGGTGCATGATTCACATGGGGGCAAAAACTTCAGGTTCCTAGTCAAATCACTAGCGGAAATAAACGTCTGCGGTCAAAAACGATCAAAGTCCCGAGCGTCATTGGGAAAGAATGATCAAACTCCAAACAAACGAACCGCCTTCGCTGTTCCACCCGCCTACATTACCAGTAAGTAATGAAGTTACCAGTAAGAAATGAAGCTTTATGAAAGGCCTGTGCCCATAAAAACTGCCAAATGGGAGGACCTTCAGCACTTAACCACGTTTTTGGACGGCCCAGATGCAAGATTGTTTTACCGTAATCTGATCCCTGATAACCCCTTACTTATCAACCAGGAAGACAGCACAGTGAATAACGAAGACAATGTTGAGAGAGAAAAAACATTTATTGATCATTATATGGGGTGGAATGTTGGATTAGTTGGGTTTGTCAAAAGTATAAATTGATATGCCAAACACTCAAAGTGGTATGCCAGAAGTTGAAATTGAGTTGCCAAAAGTTTAAATTGAGATGCCAAAAATATTAAAATTGAATTGTGCCAAAGGTTCAAATTAAAGACGATGTTGATTATATTGACAACCCTCTTACTGATGATGTTGCCTGCTGTGACAAATAGATTAAGTAAGATTTACAAAAAAAAAAAAAAACTTTTTTAAGCTGGCGCATGTTTAAAGTTTTATTTTAATTTAAAAAATAATAAGCATAGTCAGTACATATCACTTTATATTTCACATAAGCAGCGATAAACCCTCTGTGTACAGAAAAAAAAAGATCCAAGCCCACGCATTTTTTTTTTTTAATTGTAAAATATACAGTAAAATCTCTTAAAACCAACTTTTCTGAAACGGAATATTATAAATAAATGCTATTAGAACACAATGTGTTTCAATATTGATTTTTGTCTCAACCACCAGTACCCATGACGACTCACTCAACTTTAAAATTGATATTCTGAACATTTTGAAGTTTAGGACTCTGATCGTTTTTCCCCATGACCCTTCAAATGTATTATAGGTTGGTATTTTTCTGTTATAATCCTCCCCCACTCGAAAGTTTAGTTTGGTGGCACGGTTACTCGCATCTTAAAAGTAAAAAGTATTCTAAATAAATCCTTTTAGTACTGTATGATTAGTTGGAAAAATTGAACACAGTTTGAGCGAGTTAAGGGATAACGGAGAGTGTAAGTGATGGTAGGAACCGACCTTGTCTCGCTACTTCATTTATTTGCAATTTGATTTCCTCATCAGACCAGACATAAGCTCAGCGCACGCTCTATTTGCATTTTCTCTTGAACAATTGGAGCTATTTATTTTAAATGTTGGGTACCTACTCCTTATTTACACTTGAAACATTTGGCAAAATGTACTGGGCCGATTTCGTACCATCCATGTGTAAATTGTTGTTTTAAAATCGGTACAATTTTCTTCAAAACCACAGTAATGATTCATTCAAAATTTTTAGGAAATACTAATCTCTTCTAAATACACGAAACCGATGGACAACATTCGGTAAAATGGTTTGAGTGAATCGTTTACATCAGTTTTCATCAAACAGCAGATTTGCGACCGGCAAAATTTTTTCTCCAATAATTACTCTTACTCTTTTTTTTTTTTTTAAATCTCTATTCAATTTTGTACTTCTAGTACTTGAATTTCTAAAATTCTTGTTGCAAAATTAAACAATGAATTAAAAGAAAATGACCATCCAACTGCAAAATCGACCTGCAAGTCCCCTTAACTACTTTTTTTGCAATTTCAAAATCAAATTTGGAATACTCGGACCCCATCAATTCTTCTTGACAAACTCCACCCAAGGAATAAGTAGAACTATTTTTTTGCAAATATAAATGAATCTCAATAGATTTTTGCCTTGCCACTATTAACGATTAGGGTAATGAATTTGAATCCCATTAATATACGAGGGGTACAGGGGAAAAACGACTTCAGCCCACTTTTTTCACGAAACAAGCTTGAGGTGCCATCTAGTAGAATGGTAAGAATACTATGACAACCAGTCAAGCAACCAACGCCAAAGCAACGTCAGTCCATAGAACAAGAGTAAAAGAATAGGCTATGCTGGGGAAAAAAGTCTTGAGTCCACGCGCGCCTTTGGAAGAACGGCGTCAGTCCATTCGTTCAGCCTTCGTTTTGTGTTTTACAGAAACGTTATCAACGTTTCCATGTAGGCTAAATGGGTCGATCTACAAGAACATGACTTCAAAACTTGGATAAGAGGCAGAGAATTTCTACAAAGGGTTGACATACATTGACCAACCTGAAGAAAGTGAAGATGAATACATGGATTGACTCCTGATACCAGGGAAAAGTGATGTCAGTCCATTGAATTTGATGATTATTCTTGTATAACTTTTGTAAAAATGATATTAAACAGATTTTTCTTGTTTTACCTGTAGTTATCACTCTTAATTAATAAAAATGATTTCTGGTATTTTTGTTTGCCGTTGTTTTGTGTTTACAAGTTTGAAAAGTTTAAATTACAAATAACTCGAATTAAGAATCACAGGACTGAGGGCGTTTTTCCCCTGTGGCCTTCATACGATAAAGGAGGACTTGAGCGGATGTCAACTGAATCCTGTTATTGTAATTGGAGAAGTTGAGTTGTTATATTTTGTTTTTAGGTCTTCGTGGCGGGAGTGTGTGGCTCAAGAGACACATCAGCGGACTACATCGCTTGGGGCCACACTATGCTCATCGACCCCTGGGGCAAAGTCCTTGTTCAGGCTGAAGACCAAGAGACGATCCTCTACTCTGACATCGACCTTAAAGTTTGCGACGATATCCGAGAGCAAATTCCTGTGAGCAAGCAGCGCCGCAGCGACCTGTATGAAGTGAAATCGAAAATTTGATTTTAACCTACACTTCAAAATGGTGAGGCATAGGTACATGCTGTTGATGATCTTCTTATTAACATCTAGTTGTTATAGGAGTTACCAAGAGGCATATGATCCCCAATTAATTGAAAATGAATGAATAAATAATACCTTTTCATAGTACCTATTTTATCAATAGTTGACTTAACGTGTTTTCAAAGGAAACTACAAAAGTCATTCCCAATTACAATGACTGTGTAACAATCAAATTATTCACCACAATATTTTTCGGAAGTTAGTATCTTGTAAGTGCTCAAACCTGTTTAAGGTATGTAACATGGCCGATTAATTCACATTTTTCCTTTGTTATTTATAATTTTCATTACTTCATGTATATTGTTCCTTGAATCAAAAGTCTACTTGGCTACTATAGAAAAATGTAATTTTTCTTACAATTTTACATATGTAAGACAGGGGTCTCCTCCCCAACTTAGTACCAGCCCCCCCATGTTAGCAAGTACCCCCTCCCCAAAACAAAAATGTAACTCCCAAATTTTTTTGGAACTTCCCCCCACAAGAATTTCAATGACCAGCTACAATGGATTGCCAACTACCTCACGACCAGGCTGCTCTCAGTTTGTGTAACTGGTGTTTTTTCCCTCTCATTCGTCGCCACTTCTGGTGTCCCTCAAGGCTCTCACCTTGGCCCCCTCCTCTTCAATCTGGTGATCAATGGAGTCATCACATCCCTCCATGGCACAGAGTTCTTAATTTACACGGATGACCTAAAGCTTTTCATACCCATCAGTTACCCTTCAGTCTGCCTTCTTGTCCAGCAGAACCTCGATGCCCTCTCTCTATGGTGCGACCAAAATGGTCTGGCTCTTAACCCATCTAAGTGCGCCATCACCTCTTTCCACCGCTCCCACTCTCCAGTCAAGCACCCCTGCTCAATCAACGGAGTTGTCCTTTTGGGTGGGAACAGCATTGTGGACCTTGGCGTGCACCTGGACTCCCAGCGCTCCTTCTCTATTCACATTGGGCTGGTGGCATCCCATGGTATGCGTGTGCTGGCTTTGTGAAGAGGAATACCAGAGAGTTCTCCCAAGCATCTGCCCTGGTGTCTCTTTACAAAAGTCTTGGGCAGCCCATCCTAGAGTGCGCATCAGTGATCTGGAGCCCTCACTACGACTGCCACACAGTGCAAATTGAGCGTGTTTTCAGGGCGTTCCTCCGGTTCCTGGCTTACAAGCTCTCCATACCCCGTGAGAATGTTGACCACGACGAGCTTGCCAGGCGTTTCAAACCGCTTTCTCCCCAGTATCGTCGCATATGCTCCGATGTCTCATTCCTCCATGGCTTACTCTTGGGGCGTATTGATGCCTCAGATGTTCTGGCTTGTGTCGGCTTCCTCGTCCCTTGCGTCAAAATCTGTCGCACCTTTTGCCAACCCTTTCTCCTCTACAAACTACCTCCACAATCGACCAGTGTGCCGCATTCCTCGCCAAGTGAACCTCCTCTCCACGTCACCTCCCTTCATTGATATCGTGTCCTCGACTCTCTAATCCATATGACTTCTATCTTTCGCCATCTCTGTTCTGAACCTCTACAAGATCCTATTTGGCTCTTTGTTTCGTATTTCTGTACCAACTGATTATTTTTCCATTACTGCTTACTAATTGTAATTGGGTTTGTCCCGTGTTATCACAAATAAATGAATTAATAAATGACGCAGAACCCCCCCCTTGTGGTCAACCCTGTGTAACACACCAAATTCCAGTAAGATATGAAAAAGAAGACTCAAAATCCAGAGCGGATTGGTACTCACAACCGAAATAAGAAACATGTTCTTCAGTAACTTTAGTTAATCTATTAATGATGAAGAAGTTGTTGTTACGAGTATAATGAATGATTACGAAATATATTTTGTTTACTTAGTTGAGTGCATTTAATGATGTTCAACGAGTGGTTCTTGAAGTATCAAGATATACTTCAACCGCTCGCACCTGTTCCTCACGCAAGGTAGGTCGCACTGCGGTGTTCACACAGCAGTCGTTTTTGCTTAGTTTTTTTTTTTTTCTTCTCAAAACCGGATAATTTGACAGTCTGGAGACGATATATGAGATACTCCTAGTTATTTAAGGTTTCATTAACAAAATTATGAAAATATAAACTGGTTGGTAATGCACGAATTTAAAAATTATTTTGCACGGTAATAATGAAATGCCACCTAGGCAAATTTAAAATAATATGAATGAACTTCTGAAATTTTTAGGAACTAACAAATTGTATTCGATGAAATAGTAAATAAAACAAAACTGCACAATACTGGTAAAACATAAACTAGAACATCATAATGGAACTTTTTTAGAAATCACAGCGGTTGTTACAAATAAGAATGGGAAGAATTCGAATTCAGTATTCTTCATCGCAACTAATGTTTTGGCTCTCTGCACACAAATTTGTTGCGATATGAACACTGCTCAAAAATGAGATCAACATCACTGCACGATATGAATATTTATTGATCCATAAAACAATCAACATATTAACACATGGAACAATTACTTAAGGCGAAGGAACGATTCAAACTCATCACGATAAAAAATTTGCCGTAATTTCATACAATGTTGAAGTTTGGCTCTCAGTTGATGTTCTGGGTCTTGTCACTCCGTGGTGTTCTCCCCGTGAGGTACTCACCAATGTCGAAACGAAACTGATTTACAACATGTTGGGATGCAAACTGGATTCGAGCTGTTGTATGGAATCATGAACATGGAGAATTCTTTGAGTTGCTTGTGAGAGGCCCCCGGGTTAACTAGCTTTCGCCTTATGCCCGGGAGGCCCCACAACTCACAACTGGTGGGGGATGGGGGACGGTAATCTACTTCCTAGCGCATTCACTACCACCACGAAGCCAACCGCTTACAGGGGGCAGGCAGGTGACGCTTTGCCGAAGCATTGCGCCTGTTGCCTGGGGCTCCCCCCGCCCGTGGTACCATTTTGAGTAGTGCCAGTCTGCAGACAGCCCACACAAGGTGAACCATCCCCCGCCCGACACACCCTAAGCCTTGAATGGTCACAGGCCCGACATAAGTCTACCGCTTCTCATACCTGGTCGTTTCCTGGGGGTGGAGTTACCCCATTCACCAACCAGTTATGAAGGGGCGGTCCCTTATCCTAGCACCTTAGTACCAAGTGTTCTTGGACCTCGGTCCTAGTACCTTCTTTGTGACTAAAAGCCACTTCAGACCTGAAAAGGTAGCAGGCCCCGAGTGAGCACTCTTTCCTAACGGCTTCAGTCAGCGTAAGAGCTGGTCCCCAGAAGAGGGGTGCCAGCTTCTGTCTTCCACCGTTATTACTCAAGTACCACTCTCCCTCCTTTGTGACCCGAAGCTCACTTTGGACCGAGAGGTAGTAGGCCCCGAGTGTGACACTTTTCCCGATGGTAGATGTGTCAGCGTAATGGGCTGCCATGGTATCCAAGCAGATGGCACCTTCTGACCCACCACCAGTACTCCGACATCACACTCTACCTTTTCCGTGAATATAAGGTTCACTTAGGACCTCACAAGGTATCAGGCCCCGAATGGGACTCTTTCCTGGTACTTACTCCTGTTCTGTACCGGTACTAAAGCCCCACTCTTCCCACTTTACCTTGCGGAGGGTTGTGGCCACCCTGGAATCATGAACAAAGCATATTGATGGGAGCGAGGAGGCCAATCTCAAGAAAGGAGGTTGAAGGCCAATCATTTTCTCCAGAGTGCGGTGAAAACACCGCCAGCTTGACCACGGGATGTTAAGCTTATTCAGGGCCGGAACAAGGGGGGAGGGGCAGAGGGGGCGCACAGTGGTCCAGATCGCGAATCTAGGTGGACAAAAGTCCAAAAGTCGATGTTGCCAGATTCATCGAAAACCCCGACTAAACTTGTCTCAAATAGTCTCTGAACTCGGAAAGGAATGAATAAGAGACGTATCAAAGTCCAAGGGCAAGTATCAAGGTCCAAGATGGTCGACAGAAGGTCGGAGGGCGGTCCCTCACACATTGTCGTTTTAATAGTGTAAGGAGTACTACAAGTGATGAGTTCCAGAGAAGTGGGTAAGTATAACAACAAAATGTGCCATCAATTCAAATTCAATTGAAATTCATTGGCCCAAACGTACTCGTTCAGATTACCTACATTTTAATTTCATAAATATTAAGATATTGATATTGAAAAGACCAGCTTTTTTTAGGAACGTCCTAGAACGTCATGATTCGTTATTGTGCGGTTATAGGGCAATGTAAAGTACTGAAAAAAATTGGAATCATCTGCATCCATCTGCGTCCCCGCGACTAATGAGGTTTTTTGTTTTTTTGAAGGAAACGTTTTGGTAATTCCTAAGAGGGAACTCTATGAAGCGCTACGGGTCGTGGACTTTGCAGAATCGAAGGAGGCTATCGAGAAACTTTATGATTTTGTCGTCGATCGATTCAGTTTGGAAAACCCCTCAGAAAATTTCAAGGAGGAAATCAAGGGAAAACTTGATAACTTTTTCAAAGTGTTCCTAAGAAAGTGGCGAGAGTGCAGCAGGAATCACGCTCGCTTCCTCCATAAAAATCAATCCTGGTTGGATAGTTCCATTTTATTCTGTAATAAAAATGCTCAGACCGCAAGTTCCATTTCACTTTTCGGAGGCCGCCCGCCAAAGGATTTTGCCAGCAGTTCAGTTAAAACTCGAAAACGAAAAATTGAACCTCTTCAGCAGAATCATTCGATAGATGAATTATGCTTCGTTACCCAGCAGAAATTGAGAAGACTGGGGAAAAGAGATGCTGCCAAGGTAGTAGAATCTATTCTAACTTCCCCCACAAGAGCGACCAGAATGAAAAAATCGTGTTTGCAACCAGTAAAATTGCACCAGCCGCAGCCGTATTCACGCGAGGAGGCTTTAGCTCTGATGATCGATGCTAAACTCACTAAGCATCAGTACCACTTACTAAGGGAAGGATGCATCAAAAAGGGGATTGATCTGTATCCATCGTACAACCAGGTTCTGGAAGCTAAAAAGTCCTGCTACCCACCCTCATCAGATGTTTCAATTACTCAAAATGGGGCTGAAATAAAGCTACAAGCTATTGTAGATTTAACTATCGGCAGACTTCTTGAATCGGACAATTTTTCTGTAGTTCACTCCGCTATCGAAAAAAATAATTTTGAGCTCGTCATCGTCATACTATAAAATTTACGGTTTTAGGGGAAACTAGAAACGTGATATCATGAAAACGGTCCGTCCGATTGATGCGGGAATGGTCTCATTCGATTCAGAAGGTAAAAAAACTTGAGAAAACCACCCGCAACTAGTCAGTTTTTAACAAACACGAGTTTGTCCAGCTAGATTCGTGATCTGGACCACTGTGGGGCGGTTGCCCCGGGCGGCAGGGTTGAGGGGCGGCAAATTTCTGGGTGCAGAAAATTTGTTCAATACAGTAAAAGTTTTTGACGAGCGAAACGTCATAAGGAACGTCAATTAAGTAATTTCAAAACTGCATAACGTAATAAACAAACAATAATTTTACAATAGCAATCAATATAAATTGCATCGGAGTAGAAAACACTGAGAGCCCTAATAGCATAGCATATTCCTCATTTTTACAGGTGATACTCATATTAACGAAAACCAAGATTTTGAAAATTTAAGATAAGTGTATGGATACTTTCAATCAAATTATTAAAATATCAAATAACTTAAAAACTAAAACTCTACAAGAACACGAAGCTGTGATAACGGTTTGGCCGATAACGAAATTGTAAAATAAGAAAGAAACCTCGTTATTCATAAAATAGTAGGGTTGGAATTGGCATCGTTTTAAAAAAAGTGATTAACCATCCAAGGTTTTTTTTGAAGCGATAACATTTAATGATTTACTTACAACCATTCTTTCTTGTTCAACTAACCAAATGTAACGTACTATTATGTGCACCAATCAGCTCACTGTCTTGACCGCAATTTAGAAAATAATGACGTTCCGACTTTGGAATAAATGAGACGTTGATAACATGTTCGAAATGAGGGGCTATTGCAGTGAGACCGATAATTGAGACTAATAATTATTATTAGTTGGAAATTTTAAGTAGATAAGTTTAGTTGCAGTGAGCAGATTGAAAGGTACACCACACTGCTGAAATGAGTTCAGAAAACGTTCGGGACAGTAAAACATTGGATGATCGGATGGTGACAAATGTCTCTTTGACAAGCTGTAAGTACCTTTGATTTGAAAAGTTATTCCTAAAATCATTAATGTGCTTAATTTTCGACGTCGAAAAGGTGGTCATTCTTAGTTTTTTTTAAAATAAAGTTTGCAGTTTGAATGAATGAATGAAAAACATGTATATTAGAACAAATAATTACAAAATAAATATAATATGTACATGAATATGGCTATGGGCTGTGCCCGTCTGCCAGGGATCTGCCAACAACTGATTTTTTTTTTCTTTTCTTTTTTTCCTCCTTTTCTTCATAATAGGAGGATTGTTTGGGAAGACAATGTGGAGTAGTACCGTAGCTTTCAATTCTTCATTACGTCCAGTTGAACTTGAACACCAGCTCAGATCTGTACGACCATGCCGCCTCACAGTATCTGGCTAAAGCCAGCCAATTTGCCCCATTCAGCACATTGATGAACGACTCCTCCGAAAGCTCCGCCGATCCAAAATAGGCCACGCGAAACTCCCGGAGGACTGGGCATCGCGCCACAAAATGCAAAATGCTCTCAGGCTCCCCCACATTGCAGAGCGAACACATCTCCCTGACGGGGCCATCATGTGCAGACTGTCCGTGAGGCCGACAATTGAGCGTGAGTAAGTCACCCCGAACCTTACACACCCATCGCAGGACAAACATGGAGTCCTTCTGGGTATCAATGGTCAAATCAACAGATTGAAGTTCCAAATTCAAGCGTCGGTGAACTGGTGTCTGCGATGCTAGAGCTCGTGCCAAGGTTGCTTCTTTCCATTCCCTTTCCACCTTTTCACATAGCACTCCAAGCTTAAGCGACCATGAATCCAGGTCATCAAATGTGGTGTCAAGGGTGCACCCAGTACGATCACAGAGTCTCTGAAGGCCCTTGTACCAGTAAAGCTGCTGGCTAACCACCTCCACTGCCACCAGTCGAGGCAAACGCGCTGCAGACATTCTTAACACTTTAATCAGGTATTTACAATGTAACGCAAGTGTACAGAGAAACACTGGGGATATGCCTGTTTCCAAAAACATGAAGTAGTCTGGTGTGTTGCAAGGAAGCCAGAACAAACGCTTCACAAAATGCTTGAGTACTCGCTCCACAACTTTGTACTGCTGATACCCCCAGACCTGGGCATTATAGGAGAGCACCGCTCGGGATGTGGCTTGGAATACCTGGTACTTGGCTCGAATTGGTATTTCAGATCTCCGAAGGAACGGGCCATAAGCCCCCGCAATGCTTTGCCTGGCAGCTGAAGCTCTCTCCCTTAAGTGCTCACCAAAGGACAGTCCTGTTGTCAGCAACACCCCAAGATATCTATATGATGAGACGACCTCCACCCTTTCACCTTGATAGGTCCATGATTCTGTGCTTCTTAACCTTCCTCCTCGGCGAAACACCATTATTTTCGATTTTTCAAGGTTAACCTGCATCTTGCACCTATCACAATAGTCCCGGAGTGCATCAATGTTACTCTGAAGAGCCTCAGGCGATTCCGCTGTCATCACTATGTCATCTGCATACATCAGGACTTTGATCATAGTTCCACCAATCCGGACTCCCCAAGGAATCGAACCCTCCAAGTCATTCAGAAACAAGGCAAAGAGCAAAGGACTCAACAAACAGCCCTGCCTTACCCCTTCCTCCACATCAAAAGACCTTGTAGTACCCTTCTCACTCCATACTGCAGCCCTTCCATGAGCATACAAGGAACCAAGAAAATGGATGAACTTTCGGCTGACTCCATATCCATTCAGTTTCCCAAACAAAATATCATGCCGGACACAGTCAAATGCTGCTCTAAAACCCACAAAGAACGCGTAAAACCGCTTTTTTGGAGAATTCATCCTCAAATGAGCCAAACCAGTCAGAGTGAACACACAATCTGCAGTACCATACCCCTTTCTGAACCCAGCCTGACATTCATTCAAAATAGAATTCTCCTCCACATAGCGTTCCAGACGATTCACCGTGAGTCCAGACAACAATTTGGAATTGCAATTAATGAAGGATAAACGCCTGTAGTGCTCAACCACATCGACATCGCCCTTCTTGTGTAGGGGGAAAATCAGTGAGCAAGAGAAATCCGGTGGCACATTTCCTGTCTCATAAATACTGTTGAATAGTCTCAGCAGCCTGTCCAGGAAGGAGTCAGGGGCGCTCTTGTAGAATTCATAGGAAATTCGATCGGGGCCAGGAGCTTTGTTATCTTTACAGCCTGCAAGCACCTGTTTTAGTTCCTCAATTGTGAACAGTTCATCAAGTGAGTCGGACTGATGGTGGAGGGACATACCATGTATCGCATGCTGACACTCTGCGTCACTCAACTTCCACTGCTCTTCAAAATGCGAGGCCCACTCCTCTATGGGTATATCTCCCACTCTCCTTCCCCTCGCAGAACGCAGACTTCGAATTAGCTTCCAAAACTCGGAGCCATACTTTATAGTGGAAAATTTCTTGGCAATTTCTCTGTAAAAGCCTGTGCACTTTTCATTACAGACTAACTTATATTTGGAGTTTGCTTGTACGTAAGCAATTCTTGCCATATCACAATTGGTTCGTCTGAATAATTTGAGTGAAGCAAATGACCTCTGTCTTAACCGGCTGCATTCCCAGTCCCACCAAGGTTGCTAACTTAGAGGTCTCACTCCAATAATAGGGTTGGAATTGCCATCGTTTTAAAAAAAGTGATTACCCATCCAAGGTTTTTTTTGAAGCGATAACATTTAATGATTTACTTACAACCATTCATTCTTGTTCAACTAACCAAATGTAACGTACTATTATGTGCACCAATCAGCTCACTGTCTTGACCGCAATCTAGCAAATAATGACGTTCTGACTTTGAAATAATTGAGACGTTGATAACATATTCGCAATGAGGGGCTATTGCAGTGAGACCGATAATTGAGACTAATCATTATTATTAGTTGGAAATTTTAAGTAGATAAGTTTAGTTGCAGTGAGCAGATTGAAAGGTACACATTGTTGAAATGAGTTCAGAAAACGTTCGGGACAGTAAAACTTCGGATGATCGGATGGTGACTAATGTCCCTTTGACAAGCTGCAAGTACCTGGTATCACCTTTAATTTGAAAAGTTATTCCTATAATCATTAATGTGCTTAATTTTCGACGACGAAAAAATGATCATTCTTAGTTTTTTATAAAGTTTGCAGTTTGAATTGAACCTTTCCAGAATTGAATCAAACTTCCCACAAATTGAATTAGACTTTCAGCAAAATTAATTGAACTTTTCTCAAACGGAATTAAACATTCCATAAATTGAAAGAAACCGGGGGAAAATCGGCTATTTTAGTAGAACGAAATATAAAATTTCAAAAATGTATACAGGATGGCTCCAATATTCTCTGCCGCATTTCCAGATTTTATGAAAAATGAACCGCTGAACTTTTTTTCTTTTTTTTTTTTTATAGTAGTAACCTAGTGATGTGGTGAATGTAGATACTGGAGTGAACTTCTAAAAGGGTTTACAGCCGATACACGGGTTGAAGCATTCTGATATGCATGCTCCGTCTTACGAAATTTAAAATTTTCAAATAGAATATTTTTCCATTGTAATCGCTCTTGAAAAAAAAACGCTGCAAATTCTTTCACTGGAATAACAAATTATTCATTGGATTGCATTCATGATTTGAATTTCTACTAAGCTTTTGAGTGCGTGTTTCACAGGTGATAGAGCGATTATTGAATTTCAGGAGATATGCATAGAGCACGTAAATCTGTTCTCAACCAAAATACCTATTTGGATTGATCAGTTGATCATATTTGTGTGCCTCCTGAAATTCAATAATCGCTCTAGTACCTGTGAAACACGCACACTCCAAAGGTTAGTAGAAATTCAAATCATGAATGCAAGCCAATGAATAATTAACCCCAGTGAAAGAATTTGCAGCGTTTTTTTCAAGAGCGATTACAATGGAAAAATATTCTATTTGAAAATTTTAAATTTCGTAAGACGGAGCATGCATATCAGAATGCTTCAACCCGTGTATCGGCTGTAAACCCTTTTAGAAGTTCACTCCAGTATCACAAATTATTCATTGGATTGCATTCATGATTTGAATTTCTACTAAGCTTTGGAGTGTGCGTGTTTCACAGGTACTAGAGCGATTATTGAATTTCAGGAGGCACACAAATATGATCAACTCATCAATCCAAATAGGTATATTGGTTGAGAACAGATTTACGTGCTCTATGCATATCTCCTGAAATTCAATAATCGCTCTAGTACCTGTGAAACACGCACACTCCAAAGGTTAGTAGAAATTCAAATCATGAATGCAATCCAATGAATAATTTGTTATTCCAGCGAAAGAATTGGCAGCGTTTTTTCAAGAGCGATTACAATGGAAAAATATCCTATTTGAAAATTTTAAATTTCGTAAGACGGAGCATGCATATTAGAATGCTTCAACCCGTGTATCGGCTGTAAACCCATCACTAGGTTAGCTATCCAAAAAAAAAAAAAACAAAAAAAGTTCACAAATGTTCCAGTCGGACCATACATTCTACATTCACCTCATCAGTTCAAGTTACTTTTACAATAATAAACCATTGTAAAAAAAAAAAACCCCCTGAAAAAACCTTGTTTGTTTTGATCGCAGTAACCTAGTGATGTAGTGATGTGGTTGCAAATGTTGGCACCATAAATCGGGCCATACATCGGGAATGGTTTGAGCTACGGACCTGGGGATTGTTTTTGTGGGCTCATTCGATTCCTCATGGAAAGTTCTTAACCAAAAAAAGTCCAAATTTAGGCCGCCTTGACTTTTTTGAGGTTTTCAGGGATTTTACAAAACTGACAACCCTTAAAGGACACTTTAAATTAAGTGAGAGTGTTGGCTGAAGAATTGGGGCGTCGTCGGACCAATATGGATTTTTCCTGAAAATTTGAGATTTTTTGCTCCAGCCGTTTGGTAGAAATCGTGCGTACGGCGTACGTCGGACGGACGGAAATTTTTTATTGCAGATTCGGATTCTACACCATTTGAAACGTAAACCATGAAATTTTCAGGGGGGGGGGATTTTTTTTCAAGAGCGATTACACTGGTTTATTATTGAGTAATAAACCAAAATCCGTCGATCCATTCAAACGCTCCTCATACCTACTAAAATCGGCTTCTTTCAATTGTCACGATCGGGAACTTGATCTAGTTGTTGAAAATATCCATTGTTACTTATAGTGTGATCATATACAAATATATGATATAGACGTTCTTGTAATTCATGCATTACTTACCAGTATGTTTAACCTTGTTCGTGACAATGCTAGAAAATCGTTATTCTGGCTGTAAAACAACTCAAACAACATGTTTAGGGGGTTCATTGAAGCGTCGAATGAAATTGAGGCCAACCTGATAAACCAAAAACTATATCGATTTTGGTTTATTATTCAATAATAAACCATTGTAATCGCTCTTGAAAAAAATTTTGCCATGTCCTGTCCTAATCCTGATGAGCTTAGCCCCCCTTTGAAAATTTCATGGTTTACGTTTCAAAGGGTGTAGAATCTAAATCTGCAATAAAAAATTTTCCGTCCGTCCGCCGTACGCACGATTTTTCCCAAACGGCTGAAGCAAAAAAGCTGAAATCTTCGGGAAAAATCCATGGTGGTCCGACGAAAATCCATTCTTGAGCCAGTCGAATGAAAAGTGCCCTTTAAGGGTTGTAAAAGTTTTGTAAAATCCCTAAAACCTCAAAAAAAGTCAAGGCGGCCTAAATTTGGACTTTTTTAAAGAACTTTCCATGAGGAATCGAATGAGCCCCTCCCCAGGTCCGTAGCTCAAACCATTCCCGATATATGGCCCGATTTATGCTGCCAACATTTGCGTTTTTGGTTTATTATTCAATAATAAACCATTGTAATCGCTCTTGTAAAAAAAAAAAAAAAAAAAAAAAAATTTAACTCCCCTGAAAATTTCTGGTTCACGTTTTAAAGGGTGTAGAATCCGAATCTGCAATAACAAATTTTCCGCCCGTCCGCCGTACGCTGTCTGTAGGACAAAGCTGGTCTATGTGACGCCTCCAGGTCAAACCCTCCAAAGTTGTCACCTCATAAGTTTGAGCTCCCAATACTTTGGTCACCATAAATTTTGACCATTTGGGTGATCTTTGGCAATAATCCTTGGCCCAAACTACTTGTTGTGGTGTGACATGAATAGCACGGTGGATCATCTTGTCCTGGTAAGTTTCTACCTCTTCTTCAGATGATGGTTTTAGTTGATCGAAAATTGTCCTCAATCTTCTCTTCATTAAGATGTTGGCTGGTGAGTCTCCGGTAGCTGGATGTTCAGCATTGCAGTGTAAGAGGAGGAATTGGTTTAGTGCTAGATTTAGTGGAACTCCTTCGGTTAATGCTTTTAGTAAGCATCTTTTTACAATTTTCACTGCTGATTCCGCTGCTGAGGGTGGTGGTTTCCATTGTACCTACATCACAGTTCCCTTGCCGTCTTTCAGCTGGTAAGTCTACCTCCATATTTGCTGTTTCTATAATAAAACCCAAATTCTCTCTTGATCGCATATCGGACCTATATTAGATTGAAGAAATCTAAATAAACTCCAATCTGATTTGTTATTCATATAAATACCCAATTCACCATTGTAAGGGAACTTACCCGGAAGACACATAATTATTCAAATAAACGGCTACTCAAAGGACTTGGGCAGAAGGGCCGGGACTTCACTTGGTCAATGAGCTCTCTGCTAAGCTGAATACTTTGCCTTATTACTGCTAAAACCCCCAAATCTTTCGAGTAGGTTATCCTCCTTTTTGCCTCACCCTCAAGTAAAAACTCTGATGTCCGCAGAAGTTGTATTCTGGAAACACCGAGTCCCCTGGTCAACCTCCTCTCTTCACCTCTGAGATACGAATTCTGATGCTGCAGACACTGATGTCTGGAATCATCGACTTCCTCTGCTCAAATATCCATCTTATTCCAAGTTAGAGTGACTAGTGTACACGGACTATATGTCACGGAAACACCGTCACCCGTAACTTAACTTCCATCCTTTCTGTCAGTTTGAGCCTGATGCTGCAGACGTACCGCCGTCTGGAATCATCGGTTTACATTTCGGAAACTTCCTAAATACTCCTTGTCATTCCAACTGATCCGCTAACCAGAACTTTGCCTAAAAAACCCCTTCCTTCCTTCAGAAGAGAAAGTAAAATATGCTTGTGCCAAGGATTTCACGTTTGCGCATGCGCAGAGACTACTATTGATCCGGGGGTCATGAAACTTATAGGGGACCATCTACACATCAAACCGAACAATCCCTGAAAATTTCATCGAAATTGGTCAAGAACTCCCGGAGTTATGCGCGTAACAAGGATTTCGTTTGCGCATGCGCAGAGACTACTATTGATCCGGGGGTCATGAAACTTATAGGGGACCATCTACACATCAAACCGAACAATCCTGAAAATTTCATCGAAATTGGTCAAGAACTCCCGGAGTTGTGCTTGTAACAAGAATTTCACGTTTGCGCATGCGCAGAGGCTACTATTGATCCGGGGGTCATGAAACCTATAGGGGACCATCTAAACCCCAACCCGCACAATCTCTGAAAATTTCATCAAAATGGGACTATAACTTCGTGTAGTTTTGCCCGTAACAAGGATTTGCTGACAGACAGACACACAGACAGACAGACAGACACGGAACCAAAATTGTTCAGAAAGGTCTAAAACGCAAAATGCGAGTGGAATTTTTGATTTTGGAGACAAAAAAATTTTCACATTCCGTAAGTGAAAACTCGGAAGCAATTAGTAGAGGAACCAAGATACCTGTAAGTAGTTCCCTACAACCATTAATTTCTATTTTTCAAATTAGCAATATTGAAATAGTCAATTAAGTTTTTGGGGTAGAAAAAAGTGTTAATCATCAAAGGTAATTCCAACACTATTTCAACATTCAAAACATGACAGGCGTGAAAAATTGTGGGCCTGAATTTGAAAGAAATCATCAAATAAATTCCATTTAATGGAATTCCAAGTCCGAATAGTCAGTTCAAATGTATTTTCACGTTCTTGATATTGGTTGATAGATGACGGGGCTGGAGAGGTTACGTGGTTTCTTCATTGAATTGTCTGGGTTGGATGACATCAACGTGGCATCAGCTAAAGTTCTGCCCAGCGATGGATATTCTAGTGAAACTCACAGAGTGCAATTCTCATGTACCTTCAACGTCAGGGAGCAGGAAAACTGCCTTCGTCAAAACCAAAAAACGTTGGGAAAACCCCGCTCAAACAGACAGATACGACTTATATTTTCGGACAGAAATTATTGTAAGTGTTTTGTAATTCATGTTTGGTTTTATGCATTTTTGTTGTTGTTTCGTATAATAAACCTTTGTAATCGTCCAAGAAACACAATTTTTAACTTTCCTTTTAAATTTAAAGGATATGGTTTCAAGCCACGTGCATTTCAAGAATAGAAAATCATTCTTGTTACTGATATGACACAAGTTGAGCGGATAAAACGAAGATCATACTTACTAAAATTAACGTTGCAAAACTGGGCAGTCGTCGAACTACGTCAATTGGGACCTTCCCATTTTTGTCATTCTCGGAAAATTCTCAATGATCTCGACCCATCATCACATTTTTCCACTGCAAAACTGGGTAGTCGTCGAACTGCGTCAACGTGGGACCTTATGTGGGTCATTCTCAAAATTCTCGCCAATTAGAAACAACAACCTTTCAGAAAAGAGGAAGGGATTTGATTGCCCAAAATTCAAGTATGGGTTACCAATCACCGCGGTGAAGTTTAAATACTGGGCATACACGATCGGCCATAATTAGCCAATTATAAATTAAATAATAAAACTCGAAAATGAGAGAATGATCGGTGTGGTGAAAGAATAACGTGTATGGTAGGTATATCCACAAACGTCGTCTTCTGACAGTAGGATTTAGAAATTCACCACAATTATTCAAATCTGAAACCACGAATGTTGAATCTATCTAAAGAATTCAATCTACAAGTAATGAATTTAATCAATTTCACTTGCTCAAGTTTCCGAAAAACTGTCTTTTTTCAATAGAAAAATATTGGCAAGGACATTCGTTTTATTTATTACATGCTCATTACACACCCACAATTTAGGTAATTTTGGAAAACAATATGAAACAAAACTGTAACCTAGAAAAAAAAACGCAGATAGATCGGTAGACTTTTATATACGTATAAAAATTATTACACAAAGGTTCATGATTTATGTAAATCACATATCTTTTTATCAGATGTAGTTAGTGTTTCGTTATCTAAATTTGTCGGTTACATGCCGTAAGAATTGCATTCTAGATGCCTTGCTTAATTTACACTTCACTTCCGTGCAATGATTAGGGAACAAATTAGCCACGAGGGCCATCCAGATGATCAGTGTGGATCCACACCTTGTAACTGACTTTTATATTTACCAATTGTGATAGGATGATTCCGTCAGAAACGAGAGTCTTAAATTCTAAAACTGGACCTACATGATCGTGTGACATCTATGCTTGGATCTATGCTTCAGTTGTCCAAAATGACATGTGTTAACAAACTTCAACGCAAAATCATGTGTTATGTTGTTCAAAATAAAATGTGTAAAACTCTTGAAAAACAAATTCCATTGCAACTTCACTAGCCAATTCTGACAATTTGTCACAATTACTAGGCAATTTTTACTGTGTGCAAGGACATTCACATACGTGTTAACGTTCTCTTCGTTTGGGGATTGTGAATGAATGCCCAAATGGGCTCTTTCTCTTCATTGAAAGAATGTCTATCAAAAGCAAATATAAAAAGGTGGTGTTATTTCGAAAGTTCAAAATATTCTGATTATCGAAATTGATTTGATTTAATTTTGGTTTAGGACTGACAGAAATTGATGACTGGAAGTCAATAACAATTGAGGAGTGATTCAGCAAAAATCAACATTTCCACTTTTGAACAAACGCAAAAAAATCTGCAAAAACGTCTGCCAAGTCTGTGTGACACATAGCTTCCTCGTATCCATAACATGACTGTATAGATCATTGAAAATTATTATTAACTAAAGAACTTCGTTCAATTAGGCGAAGTAAATATTGAATTAGGGCAAATTTATTGTTATGCAGGAGCATAACTTGAGAAAATAAAGGTAGCCATGTTCAACTATTGAACAAACTATAAAATATACCTAATAATAAAAATTGACATTGGCGCTGAATGGATAGATGACTGAAGTGATAAATGAAACTCATAGGGGACCATCTACACATCAAACCGAACAATCCCTGAAAATTTCATCGAAATTGGTCAAAAACTCCCGGAGTTATGCGCGTAACAAGGATTTCGTTTGCGCATGCGCAGAGGCTACTAAAGATCCGGGGGTCATGAAACCTATAGGGGACCATCTACACCCCAACCCGCACAATCCCTGAAAATTTCATCAAAATCGGACTAAAACTTCGTGTAGTTTTGCCCGTAACAAGGATTTGCTGACAGACAGACACGGAACCAAAATTGTTCAGAAAGGTCCAAAACGCAAAATGCGAGTGGAATTCTTGATTTTGGAGACAAAAAAATTTTCACATTCCGAAAGTGAAAACAATGCTTTTGCTACCTTAGTAGACTCGGAAGCAAAAATCTAACGAGTTTTTTGATCGGCTTGAGAAGTCATTACTTAGCTCTTACGGGAAATATAAATTATCTGGGTTGCCAACACCTGAAGACCATTCATTCGTCAGACATCTAGAATAGTGTTTTAGAAAAGTTGACTTTTGATTGGAATGCATGGAAGAGTTGAGTTTTGAAAAAAGCTGAATAGGACCAGGTGTTAAAATCCACAGTCATGCCTTATGAGTTATGCATTGTGAGTTTTTGCTATTATGTTGGAACGGCCGTTGTTTACTTTTCAGTCGGTTAAGATGTGGGTCGCACTCAGCATACTTAGAGATTTTTCGTCTCTTCTCTTCATCTGCCTTTGTTGACTTCCTCCTCCTTGAACCGTAGTTCAGCAGGCTGACGTTTCCTTACATATGGCCACTTGAAAATCCCGAAATGAACTCAAAGCACGGTAACTGCGCAACTGAACTCCAGTCACAAAGCAGATTCGAACAACTAGCGGAGGAATTTCCAAAGGGCAAAGGAAAGGACAACATTAGCTCTGGATCTAAGGAGAACTGCTGGGTGGCAAAGAACGGCAGTGACATCTCTTGAAACTGGACACCTAGATGACGTTCTCCAATACTGCACCTCTACCATCTCTTGGGGTAGGGAAGAAACTCGACGGTAAACACAAAGCCGAATTATCACTTTTGCAGAAATTGGCAATAAAGGGGGATGAAGAAGAATGAGGATATGTTGGCTTTTGAACAAACCAGTCTGAAAATTTACGACGGTGGCCTCTCTTACGGATAAGTCAAGTTTCAAGCGAAACGGCCGATTTCGAGGTCCCATTTAGTATACAAATAATTGAGTTCTGTTAAATCTGACGCAACCATCCGATGCAGCTTTGAACGGAGAATTAGAATCCACCAAAAAACAATTTTTCATAAAAACTGGAAAAAGTTGAGTTTTGCTAGAACACTCCTCAATTAGATCCCATTTGCGATTTGACCCAAGTTTTATTAACTTCGGTCCAACAGTCCACGGAGACTAAGCGAAGGGAATATACTGACGTTAAATTGCCCTGAATAACGCGTCTTATGCTGTTACGTATGGTAAACGTATGACTGTGTCCGCTTAACTGTCCGCTATGTAAACTGTGTCCGCTTTTGACATGTGGCTACCGTTTTGAAGAAATGTAGCCACCATTGCTGCCTCAGTTACAAGTCTTACAGGATGAACTTACAGACTGAAAAATACTTGCTAAGTCAGCGTTTATAGCCCTCTCAAGGGCGGCATTCTGGTGATGATCTCCATAAGACTCCAGTTTCTGAGGTCATGGTGGTTTTTTAATGCTGTGAAGGCAGAAATAAAAAAATTTCTTGATTTAGGAAGGCAAAATGATAAGTACATGATAAAATTCAACAAAATCTAAATTGTACTCGTAGTATTTATTCACAGCAGCATCGGTTAAACTACAGTAAATTCACTTGAGTATAAATTCAGTGAGATAAACTGAAGTTGGATGAAAATTTAAACGCATGACATTACAAATGCCTTTCTTGCCTCCCGGCTGGGAACAGGGCGGAACAACTGATTACGGGGTTCCGTGACATACTATCGACTCCTGCAGTCTTGCCTGATGTTAAACCCGCAAAGCACTAAAGCGTTTACGGGTTGCCTAGGCGAATACGAATACGGCGTTGTAGTACAATATAGTTGTAGTACAACATGTAGTAATTTGATGTTTGAAAATTACCGTGCATTTTCGTACGACTTTTTCTCACTAAGATTAAGACCGTTGGAATTATTTGTCTATCACGACTAGTTTTCCAGCAAAACTGCATTCAACGTTTGAGGATGTGAACCACCCATCTGACTTCTGTTGATTACAATCGCTGGTGTTATGAGTTCCTGTGTCCGCTTCAGCGTGTTACATGGTATTTCAAAAGTAGTACTTCGATTCGGAACGGTTTAAATCTTCCTGGCCCTTTTGTTATGTTTTTGGAAGTTTAGTAGCGTCAAAACAGTGGCTAATAATTTGTGACAAATGCAAACTTCGCATGCTTTGGATTGAGACTCGAGAATGAAGAAAAAAAAACCTGGGCTATTCACAAATTGTATCGTATTCGTGTTGGAAGCCGTCGCTTGTGGACAGGGGTGTCATGGTGCCGGAACGGCGTTCCGCCGCGTTTTAGACAAAAGTATTAATTGAAAACATTTCAAAACAATTAAATTGTATATAAAATATATTTTTCGTTCAAACAAAACAATGTTGTTTTGATCAAAAAACTTATTGTTCACATCCTAAGGATTGCCAAATCATAATAATCATATAGCCAGATAATCATGAACAATACTGAATACAAATCATAATAATCATCGAGCATATTTCGTTACGTAACTTAACGTGACATAAGGACAATTTGGTTGTGTGCCTTAGCAAAGACATGAAATGTCAAAAATTCCAAATTGTATCATTCGTGTTAGCCTCGCTTGTGGACTACTGGAGAGAGAAAGTCAATAGAATTGATGTCTGCTCTAACAACATTATAAATTATTGTTATTGTGGTTTTTGCATGACCGGAGCAATGGGCTTTTCAGCCAAAAATAATAGCGCCACTGCAGACCCAGCAATCCAGCATGGAGATGCCCTGCACGTTCCCATTCCTTCATCCTGCTCGACTTAGGAGTACAGCAGCATTGATGTGATTTCTGCCGTTCATGAGGATCCTGCATGAAGTCGACTCCTCGCCAAACCTATTCACGAAAGGAGAACTCAATGGCTTATCGAGAGATTAACTTTGTATGCTGGAGCATTCCAAGTTTGATAGAGTTCTTTGGGATTGAGTACAAACCATCAGAATGGCGGTTCTTCGTCCAAAAATTCAATTTTGAATAAATAAGAATGGAGTTTTGTGTCGATGGAATAACGATATTTCATTTCAAAGCAATCTCTTTGTTTTGGAAGTTAGTGTCATCTTATGATACGCGCAGAGTCATTTTAAATAATAAATTTTGCGGAAAAACTAGTCGTGGTGAGGAAAATCTGCTAATATATTTGAGATCAGCCCGAAAACTCCTTCCAGAATCACCTACTTCTTTTCATTCATCTCAGAAAAAGCAATGTTTTGCAGTCCGGTGTTATCTAAACTCTGCTCCTCGAGCCTCCATACCTTGTAGTTGTATTCAAGATGCCATTAAGAGAGCTCGGCCTCAGAAGATCGATTAGGGAAAACACCTGTCAAGCTGAACATGAAGGTGAACATGAACATGAACAGGTGAATCTAGAACATGAAATGTTCTAGATGATCTCGAAGAATTTAGAGTGCACTTAAGCTTGTTACAACAATTCAAGGAACCGAAATGCCGCACATGTTCCGCCATAAATGAACGCCTTCGTAAAATTAGTCGATGTAATGCGGGTCTGTCGCCCTAATTTTAAACTGATATAAGATCGTTTTTCCCTGACTACTCAGACAGTTTGATTGATACAGGGCCTCATTAACTTGGAATTGGTGAAATTTACTGTTCTGCACGATCCCTGAAAGTCATCGAAATCGGAGTAGAACTGTAAGAGAACGGCTTGTTAAAAGGATCTGCGAACACACGGCAGACACGAAACGAAAGTTGTATAGAACATTCTAAAACGTAAAATTCAAGTGAAAATTTTGATTTTGTAGAAAAAAAAATTCATCTCCCAGAAGTGACCTATAAATAGACTTGAGAGCAATAAGACAATTCTCATTGATTTTGAGTCATTGAGCCCTTGATTCCATCTTAGAGTGAAAAGCTAGAGTGAAACCTCTCTAAATTGTCACAGTAAACTTTATTTTTTCTGTTTTTTTTTTTTTATTTCTCTTAATTATTCCTCAACTTTGCGCAATAATAATACGTAAATCTATTTTCTTGCATTCATTTACTCATCTATTTATTTTCTTTTTGTGTGATTTGGGCTTGGGCCTATTATTATAATAAATAAGTAAAACCTTTTATCACAGTGAGTTAGATTTCCGGATTTTTCAAAAATTTACTCTGCTGATTTTGATGCTAAGTCAATTTGCATCGTGAAAAAAGTTGTGTTTTTTTTTTGTTAAATTATATTAGGCTTGTTTACCTAAAGTTGATTTTTGGTTTTATATGTATATTAATCCATCTTTGAATCTATCTCCATCTGGAAATGATGTTTGACTGTTGTCAGACTACATAATCTCATTCAATTGTCTTTAGTTTTATTTACAAAGTTCATTCGTATTTGTGTTTGTCACCGTACAATATTTAATTTATTTTTAATATTAAATAACATTAATAACATACAGTCATTGTTTCTTAATCGAGCGTTTTCCTTTTTCAATTGTGAATAAATGAATCAATTTACTTCAAGTTTTATACCAAAGTGCGTCCAATGATGGAGAACCTCATGAGGGAATTCAGAGACCAACGTGAACAATTATGGCCGGGATACTTGGGGTCAGAATCTGACTGTTTACTCGCCCTCCAGGATTTACAGGTGAGACTATGATAAAATGTATTCGATGTATGCACTGGAATATACTGCATGTATGGCTGCACTGGGATTTATGTATTGCACGGGTATTTTCATCTTTTCTAGAGATCTTTGAGGCTGCTGAATCCGAAAATTATAGCCATTTACACTGAAGTTTTGAGGCTTCACTCAAAGTTCTTCAAAAGAAATTCGTAGCAAATTCCAAAAATGTACTCAATTTTTGTCTTTACGGTTTTTTAAACCATCATCAACCTCAAATCATTGAAGAAAAGAGCCAAAATTGCATGCTCCGCTATTCTCTGAACTGCCTCCAAAAAAATTTGGAGCAACAATGGGTGGTAACGTTTTGAAAGCCTAGACTTTTCTGAACAGAATTAGACCAGCCTCAACCAAGGGAGCTCCGATTTTTTAAAGTTTGCCCACTAACACTCGAGAATATGATACTCACTGTCCTTTAAATATATTTTACACCTTTCAAGATTCTCAATAATTTCAAAAGATCTTACCTAGACGGGGAGGTCATGTGCCACACCCAACTTGGTAGACATTTTTTAATGAAGAGGGATACCTATACATTTTTATTAGAGATATTTTCGATTTTTTCCTGCTATGGGGGGGGGGGGGGGGAGGCTTACTATATTATAGTAGTTATCACGATGCCTAAAAAATAGTTCCATTCATTTTGCATTAGAAACCGATTAGGAGAGAAATTAGCTATAAGAAAGCTTCAGCTGATCAGGATGATTCATACCTTGTAATCGACTATTTGATATCCCAAAGACGGTAAGATGAGTTCCTCATTAATATGACTCCGTAAACACAAACACATTACTGGTCTCTCAGTATTTTGAGAAAAATTTTGAATTTGGTTTATGTCAGTATTAAATAGTTGATTCATTTTAATAGTAGGGGTATCTTAAATTCTAAAACAGACTCTTAACTGATCAAAAAAGAATGACGTGAATTGTGTCGTCTAGTTGCAAAAACCCAGCCATCTCCAAAATGATAAATTTTCCAAAAAACTGAGTTTTGGTCATATTGAACTAGATAATTCTGGAAAACCATTCTTTTGCCTTTAAGGAGACATTAGGGCTGGGTGTTTGAAAACACATTCTTGAATGTCGTTGAAGTCGGTAAGATAAATTCCCAAGATAAATTAGGGAATACATTTATATTCCTCTCCATGAGTGTGATTATGTCCATCTCTGCAAATGTCTCTGTATTGTCTGGTTCGGTCAAAATCTTTATATTATTCTGTTTTCTTCTTTTTTTCAGGATCTCGGTTACATGCTGGCTGAACGGAGGAAGGACAATGGCCTGGATTTGGAACATTCCCTGCTCGTGCTCCGGGCTTTAGGCAGGTACCACGCTATGGGAGCCGTCCTGATCAGACGGGGCCTGATAAGAGAGGATGATATCGACAAAGGACAATTCAGACATCCCAATGACGAAGCGCTGAAAGCCAAATGGATGGCTCTTTTCCAGGCGTTGAGTAGGAGCATGGCCAGAGACTGGGGCGAACAGTGGTACGTATTACTTTAGGATTTACCAAAAACCATGATTATGGATTAAGGTACCAGTTGTATCTAATACATCACATCCTTGTTCCAAGACTTCAATATGTAGGGCGCCTCATTACTGTGCAGAATTATGGTAAATTTCAAAATATGCCCCTACAGCAAGAAACTCGTGATTCGCAAGAAATATCAAGCTCACGTCTCCAGATGTCACCACAAACTACCCGCTAGCAGCCATAACAGCAAAAGTTCGGGAACCAAACCAATGTGTTTCGAAGGATACCTCCAATTATGAAGTGAAAGTGTGATGGAGGTTCTGGTCTAGACCTGACCATAAAAACATACTTGAGTTTTATGTATAAGTCTTATATTACAGAGAGGTTAATTATTTTGATGTCATAATAACCCTTCTACGCAAATCACTGTATATTAGACGTAGGTAGTCTGCAGTATAGTTTATTTAAATCATTTTACTAGTTACATTCTTCAATTGAATAATAACCGGTGACTAGTGGCACGTTACATTATCTAAACTCCACACAGCATATCTTGAATAAACAATCTAGATGCCATAAAATTAGCCCCGTTTTGTACTTTATTACGATAGATTGATTAGGAACGAAATTAGCCACAAGATCCCTTCAGCTGATCACTGAACCTCCATACCTGTACTTCTATATGTCCCATAGACTACTTCCATGAAAACTAAACTTCACTAGTCCCTTTTGAGAAACAAAAGCTGACATCGAAATACCAAGAATGATGAAATATTCTGTACAAGGACACTACCAGTGGCGGCCTCTGCCCTGAAACCCCGGGGATGCACCGTGACCGTAAGGGACAACCACGCTGGGAACGTGAAACAAATATGTGCTTTTCTCAGTCTAATTCCATTTTAAACAACCAATTTGCAAAGGAGATCGATCTTGTCTGCCATAATAATAATTGAAAATGGTTGTCGAACTTTAGAAAACTGTGTTTTGCAAAAGTTGAAATTCATGTCTGCCCGGCAAGGACCATCGTGGAGGTGAAAGCTAATTCCATCTTTAACCCAAACTTCATTCCTATTATTCTAGCAAAGAAGAAGAAGCATTAACGTTCATTACTTACCACACATCCGCAGAGCTAATCTACATTTTCAAAATGAAAACTTGAATTTGAGAATCGTGGAACGATTTCTGCTTGCTTTTGAGGTTGTTGCAGTCCTGTCAATAGTGGCATTGGGCGCCGTGCATCGCCCACAATCACTCGTTGCTCCACTGGCAATTTAGCGAACTCACGTTTTATAGCACTTACTGTATTCGTCGGGTATGTAAAGCTAATATTCAGTCACTAGGGTTGGGGAGAATCAACCGATAATAGGGTAAGAGTGTGTTTGGTGGTTAGATGCACGCATTCTAGCGGGTGAGTGAACGACTGGGTGTGCTCCATGAAATTTTGCGCTTTTCTTTAGGGCGGTCCCATTGGTTGTTTCTTTAGACCCGGATCAAACCAAACGATGTGTGCTACGTCCGAGCTCTGCCCATTTGGAGGTCTGCTGACTACAACAAACTCACGACTCCACCATCCCCTTAACCATCCTGAGGCTCTGTTTGGCGCGTGAACTTGAAACTCTTCTGTCCACAAATGAGGATTCATGGGGGAAAGTTGGAAATCAGTAGGATAATATTATACTTTTAATATTATTCTAACCAGATATCTTTTTCATTTTGGTCAGGGGGTGCAGATGCATTCCTTAGAAATCCACAAGTAAAACAACTGAAATTTAGCGGTATGCAATAAAACACCTACCTACTCTTCACTCGTCAACAATTATCTTTATCATAAGTCTTATGACCTAGGCCCTGGAAGGTAAAAAAATATGTGCCAGTATCTTCTTGGATGTGGCTCAAGCCTTTGACAAGGTTTGGCACGAGGGACTAGAGTACAAACTGCTCAGGGATCTCCCAAGACAGTACTACTTACTACTGAAGTCCTACCTTGAAAATAGACATTTCAGGGTGAAGCAAGATGACCAATACTCCGGCTTGAAGCCCATAAAAGCAGGGGTCCCGCAGGGGAGTGTCTTAGGGCCAGTACTCTACCTCCTGTACACACGGGACTTACCCCAACAAGAAGGCACAACTGTTGCCACCTTTGCAGATGATACGGCTATCCTCTCTGTTGGAGATGATATAGAAGCTGCAACACGCAAACTACAGGCGTCTACTACTGAGGTTTCCAAGTGGACCAAGATGTGGAGAATGAAGCTGAACGAATCAAAATCAGCCCACATCAACTTCACTGACCGAAAAGTCCCAATCTTGGATGTTGAGATAAATTCGAATAAAATACCGCATACTGAAGCTGTTAAATACTTGGGTTTGACACTTGACTCCAAATTAAACTGGAATAAACGCATAGAAAAGAAGAAAGAAGAACTTAAAATCAAGTACGGAAGGATGTATTGGCTAATAGGAAGGAATTCCCATCTCTCTCTACACAACAAACTGCTTATATATAAGCAGATCCTTCGCCCTACTTGGACCTATGGGATACAGATCTGGGGCTGTGCCAAGAAATCAAATATTGAGAAAATCCAAACCTTTCAGAATAAAATACTGAGAAGTATAGTTGGAGCCCCTTGGTACATGCGAAACGATGATATTCATCGAGATTTGAGGATGGAGACAGTCTATTCCAAAATACGCAAGGAAGCATGAACATCGCCTCCACAAACACGTGAACCCGGAGATGCTCTACGTTTTGGACAACGAAGGTGAAATCCGACGTCTCAAGCGAAACAAACCACTGGATTTAGTTGTGCTGCGTGAATAGAAGTGCAATCGAACTCAGTGCTAATTAATTGAGCTATATAATAAAGGGCTAGGTTTTGCTGTAAACCTACCCTCTTGGAGTGTACCTTTATTGATATGTAAAATTGCTAGATGAAATGTATTTGATTTTTCAGTTGCAATTAATAAATCACGAAAAAAAATAAGTCTTGAAAAAGGCGATTTCAAAAGGAGCTCATGTAACAAAATTATATTGCAATTATATCACTTGATGCGATAAACTCTTGATACCTGGCAATTTTCACTATGTCCAGGTACGTTCACATTTCCATTCGTGTGTTGTTCTTCTTTCTGTCAAAGTTTGATTCCTTAGGGAGGGAGAACGGATGAACGCTAAGTAGTGTGGGTGGCTCATTCGAACCATTAAAGTCACGTCTGTCATTAACGAACATAAAAAGTCATTATTATTTCGAAAGTATTCGATATTGAGATGTGTGAATATTTCAAGCTTCTCCCTCTAGGATTGAATAAAAGCCATTCCGACAATTCAGTCACGACTACACCCCAAATGTGATTTTCGTTGCAAGTTTCATCAACTTTGGTTTCGTAGTTTCGGGGAAAAGCTCCCTGCGTCGTATTGCGGACAAACGACGTCACGATTTTCTAATTTCACACAACATGTTGACAAAATTCTGAAACTCGTCCATATTCAAAGATGAAACGGGAAAAAATGATTTAAAAAATCAAATTAATTTTTGACATGAGAGCACACAGTGGTCTAAAATCAAATTGATTTGTTAATTTTTTTAAGCCTTTCTAAATTCAACGATTAAAAAGTCCCAGAATAAAATAATTAGATCTAATATAATTATGACAACGAATCTTTTAATATTCAAAACAAATTTTAACGAATTGCGAAAAAGTGATGAAAAAAATTATGTATCACCCAAAACGCAAAGCTTCGGCAGTTGCAAAACATTAACTTTGCAACATTTAAAAACAAGAAGGATTGATGGAACTAAATGCATTCATCTTGCATATCCCGCCGTGGAACCTAACGCATTGCTTTGGGCTTCCAGGCCTCTTGTTAATATAGTTCTTCGTTATTGAATAGGGGCATACCTTTACAAGTTGCTGAGTTAAATCCACAGGTGGAACGCAATGTATATTCTATAACGAATGCAGAAATTTAATGTCTTACCTGTCTCAGCAATGTCCATTGTTGAATAAAAGCAATTGAACTTCGCGCTACACACACCTTCAACATAATGAATGGCCATCGAATAAAGATAATCCCACTGCCGGTTATCAGGCGCTTGTGTAAACATGACTGATTCAGTCCTTTACTATTTGTTTGTAAACACGGTATGGCGGGAAATATTAGTATTTACAGTCTCACTAACTAATAATAAAAAGCTAAAGCACTCAGAAATTCCATACTTTTGACTTGACTTTTGTCCACCTAAATTGGTGATTTAGCCCACTGTGCGACGTCTGTCATTCGATTTTCGAATTTCACACAACATGTCATGATGAAAGATGAAACAATAAATTTCGAGAGAGGGTTAATTTTTTTCCTTTCTAGGAGTTTAAAAGGTTCATTATTGAAAAGGTTCAATATAATTATGACAACAGAATTTCAATATTCAAAATAGACCGAACTATAACGAATTGAAATAATTGATACTTATGCATAATCAAGTTTCGGCAGTTGACTACATTAACAGAGAGCTATACTATTACAAGGTAGCTCTATGCGCCGTGCACTATGAACGCATTCATCTTGCATATCCCGCCGTTACCTAACGCATTTCTTTGGGCTTCCAGCGCCTCTTGCATCTTGCATCCCGTACTTAGTTTGATAGACATCTACAAATAATCGGGCTTCTACGTCGGAAGCTGGATGATGAGTCATTACATTCACTTCTTTAGAATTCACCGAGACCGGTGATCAATTAAGAGCCTTAATTACCTGCATGAAATGGGATTAGTGTGTTGCTGACATTCTAAATAGGTACTATGTTACTAAAAATTAGGCCGTACATACCTAATTTCTGTTCTTTTAAAGAGATTCCTACAGAGCTCATCTGTTGGTTTTCGTTTCAGGATACGTAGATTTAAACAATTGAATAAAAAACGTTTCCAAGTACCACGCAGCAGTTTATTATTCCTGTATAATTTTAGCCTTTCTACGTTAGTAATTTGTCTATCCATATTGTAAGCAGCCTCTGGTATATTATCTAAAGTCAGCACCTTATAAACCCACTCCAAAACTTATATCAGATACAAATATGATCAGTTATAAATACTGTTATTATGGTATTTCTCTACCAACCTTAGCTTGTGTTTCTCTTTGTAAGCTACATCTCGAGCTGGGTTATTCCTTCTTTTCTCACGAAAACGCTTTTTTTTCTGAGTTAATCGGTCCCTAGTTATTTAAAAACCTATTCTGCTATACAACTTTTCGATTATTATGGTGAAAGGGATTTCCTACTTTTGGCTTATTATTCAATAATAAACTATTGTAATCGCTCTTGAAAAAAAATTCTAACCCCCCCTGAAAATTTCATGGTTTACGTTTCAAAGGGTGTAGATTCCGAATCTGCAATAAAAAATTTTCCGTCCGTCCGCCGTACGCACGATTTCTCTCAAACGGCTGGAGCAAAAGATCTGAAATTTTCAGGAAAAATCCATCTTGGTCCGACGACGCCCCAATTCTTGAGCCAGCTCTCTCACTCAATTTAAAGTGCCCTTTAAGGGCTGTCAAAGTTTTGTAAAATCCCTAAAAACCTCAAAACAAGTCGAAGCGGCCTAAATTTATACCTATTTGAAGAACATACCATAAGGAATCGAATGAGCCCCTCCCCAGGTCCGTAGGTCAAACCATTTCCGATGTATGGCCCGATTTACGGTGCCAACATTGTCGTTTATTTTGTTTGTAACCTAGTGATGTCCGGCCGATAGCGTCGAATTGTAGTGAATGTGGATACTTGTAAGTTATAGCCGATACACGGGTTGAAGCATTCTGATATGCATGAAACGCTGATAATATATAGGTAAATATTATTCAATATTATTAGTGGGGTTTATTATTCAATATTATTACTGGGGTAAATAGGTATTCTTTCACTGGGGTTTATTATTCAATTGGCTTGCGTTCATGATTTGAATTTCTACTAAGCTTTGGAGTGTGCGTGTTTCACAGGTGATAGAGCGATTATTGAATTTCAGGAGGCACACAAATATGATCAACTGATCAATCCAAATAGGTATTTTGGTTGAGAACAGATTTACGTGCTCCACGCATATCTCCTGAAATTCAATAATCGCTCTATCACCTGTGAAACACGCACACTCCAAAGCTTAGTAGAATTAAAATCATGAATCATTGAATAATAAACCCCAGTGAAAGAGTTTGCAATGATTTTTTGAGAGGAGTGGTTTGAAATTTTTTGAATGCCTAAAGCTTATTTGAAAGGATTTCAATTTACTCAAGGAGGGAACAAACAACTATTTTGAAAAGGAGTTCATTAGCTACCTGACCTCAGAATCGCTGCATCGATCAAAATTTGAGATTATACTAGCCCTCAAGACTTGAGTGTTATGCGTTATTAGCATACCTCGGCGCCGTGTCGCTTGACTACTCGCCACCGCCAGTCACGTGAACGATTCTTATAAATATCACGTAATCGTACATCGTACTATTAATTCTTGGACTGAAGAAAAATCGAACCACGCGGCACGATCGTTTTGCCGCAACAAATGCGATGCCGCGTTGTTACGTCTGACACTTCTGTAGAAGTTGTATTGTTCGATCGCACCAACAGATCGCGATGGGCGCCCGCTCGCTCCCGTCGACCGCGTTCGTTTTTCACTTAAGACACGGCGTCTGCGGCTTGCGATTTCTTCATGTACCGACTTAGGTACTTAGGTAGGTAGGCGTACTTAGGTTCCAGCTTTAGTTTCGATCAATGTACTATATTCTCGTACTCAATCTTCACTGCTCGACAAAATTAAGGGATCACCTGAGAAAAATCGTGCTCGCTGGAATTGGGCGTCAAAAAGTATAAAGATCATTATTTCTCCACTGAATTGGATCTGTCGAAAAGTAGAGTAGTCAAGATAAAAAACCAGCTGAAGAACGAGGCGATCGGACATTCCTAAAGAAAATGACGAAAGAACGCTTTTTGTTTAAAAAAAGTGAAAACGTCGTTTTAAAAAAAATGAGCTGTGGAGTGATCTCTTGACCAAAAATAAAAAAAGTATAGCTCATTGGAAAGCTCCATCTGTCGTCTTTAATATGCAAAAAAGAAATTTAAAACCGGTCGGATGGTTTGGAAATTAGAGTCGAAAATGTATCGAAACACGTGGTTTCAAAATGCCACAAGGCGGGACAAAATTAAGGAAATTGGAAAAAAACACACGAAGTCCTTCGAAAAAAGTTTTAATGAAATCAATAAGAAATGAAAACATCACATCAATCGTAAAAAAAAGTTCACCTGATGGCAGAATGAAAATAAAGAAATCTTTGGGAAAAACTGAAAGGGAAACTGCGTCAGTAAGAAAAACGCTGAAATTCTTTCACTGGGGTTTATTATTCAATTGCCTTGCGTTCATGATTTGAATTTCTCCTAAGCTTTGGAGTGACCATGTTTCACAAGTGATAGAGCGATTATTGAATTTCAGGAGATATGCATAGAGAACGTAAATCTGTTCTCAACCAAAATACCTATTTGGATTGATCAGTTGATCATATTTGTGTGGAAATTCAATAATCGCTTTATCACCTGTGAAACACGCACACTCCAAAGCGTAGTAAATTCAAATCATGAACGCAAGGCAATTGAATAATAAACCCCAGTGAAAGAATTTGCAGCGTTTTTTATGGTTATCAGAATGCTTCAACCCGTGTATCTTCTACAAAGCCTTTTAGGAGTTCACTCCAATATCCACATTACTACGTCACTACATCACTAGGTTACTGATATCAAAACAATAACAGAACTCGAAAAACGCAAATCTTGGCCGCATTAATCATGCCATAAATCGGGAATGGTTTGACCTACAGACCTGGGAAGGGGCTCATTCGATTCTTCATGGAAAGTTCTACAAAACAAGTCCACATTTAGGCCGCCTTGATGTTTTTTGAGGTTTTTAGGGATTTTACAAAACTTTGACAACCCTTAAATGGCACTTCAATTTCAGTTAGAAAGCTGGCTAAAGAATTGGGGCGTTGTCGGACCAACATGGATTTTTCCTGAAAATTTCAGATGTTTTGGTCCGGCGTACGGCGGACGGACGGAAAATTTTTTATTGCAGATTTGGATTCCAGACCCTTTGAAACGTAAACCATAGAGCGATTACTATGGTTTATTATTGAATAATGTAAGGTTTGCTCACTAATACCTTGTATTCCCTCCTCTTGCGTTGATTAATGCTTCAATTCTTCGAGGCATTCCCTCGATGATTCCTCGGATAGTTCCTTGTGGAATGTTGTTCCATTCTTCGACAACCATGTCTCGTAGCTGGGGAATGGGGAATGCCGCAAAGGAATACAAATTCTCAACATTTTGTTGAGGACCAACGCACACCAAGTCCACAAAACACGTGGATAGCAACTGATGAGGCTAGCTTTGATAACAACGTAGTCTGGGCTAGTAGAGATGCCAATTAGAAGAAGCAACCTCTCAAATTACACTAGGTAGAGGCATTTTGAAGTTTCGGTAACATTCTTGTCGATAGGTGGGGATGAACACAATATATTTTAAAATAAATAATTGATTGCTCTATGGATTACAATTACAAATAGCAGCTGGAATTTCGGGGTATGTGGAACAATTCTATAGAGATCAATTTCATTCTGGTCTATTATTCAATAATAAAACATTGTAATCGCTCTTGAAAAAAAAGTCTAACCCCCCTGAAAATTTCATTGTTTACGTTTAAAAGGGTGTAGAATCCAAATCTGAATTAAAATTGTTCCGTCCGTCCGCCGTAACGATTTCTCCCAAACGGCTGGAGCAAAAAATCTGAAATTTTCAGGAATATTGAATAATAAACCCCAGTGAAAGAATTTGGAGCGTTTTATTTGCTATTTGTACAAATTATTTTCACTCGACCATCAGTAAGTAGGTAAGGGGGGGGGGGCGGTAACACTCTTGTCAAAAGAGGCTGGTTTCATATTTCATTCATGAATTAATTTCTCTCATCATTTTGTTTCTAATTTTCAGTAAACAGGTTCACAGCATTCTTTAACTACCTTCTAGAGGCTTGATTGTTGAGAAATTTTCAAACATTTTTATGAAATAGGAAGGGGACAGTCAGAAGCCACATAATTTGAGAACCACCCACTCATTATGTGTTTATAATGATCTTTTCAATTGTGACCGAATAAAAACGGGACGTAGGGAAGTCTCTGTAATTACTGTATTAGGTACTCATCAAGATGTTGGTCGTCTTCTCATATTGAAAAAACGGGACAGTAGACCTCTATGGTTCTACAGCCAGATCATTTAAATGACTTATACATAAAATGGACAATACATTTCGTGTCAAATTTGAAGAACGTTGAAACTAAATTAGAGATCCAATAAATAATGCTTCAAATTTATGGTTAAATAACCTGTAAAGTAGATATTGAGGTAACGTTGCATGAAAATTGGAATTTACCAGAGAGGCTAGTGCTCACCAAGGTGGCAGGTACACGAATGACCCCCTCGGGTGGACGGAAAAGTGGTGATGCCGGGATAACAAAAGGCGGAAGGAGCCCACCCGAAGGTTAGTTGAAGAGTGTTGAGCGGTGGATGGGGGGGGGACTGTCGGGTCGTCGCTAAGAACTGGATTGTACTCCTGTTAATAATTTGAATGATAACAAATAGGCACGTTTTGATATACACATACATCAGTGAATGAGACGGGTTTCTCAAATTGAATTTGTGCACATCAGGAGGAAATGGTTTAAATTTTTTGAGAGGTCATAAAGTTCTCAACCACAATACCTGTATTTCTTGCTATGGTGAAATCAAACTTGACATAAGATGTTGTCTGATGAAGAGAAAGTGAAATAGTTGTATTGCAGTCGAATTTTGGTAGATAAGAATTACCCATTGGTATAATATTGGAAAAAGAATAGATACCTATATAACATTCTCTCTTTTTATAGAATAGAATTTTATGTTAGACCAATTAGTTTGGTTATCCATCGTGTCTAAGATGCCTAAAATAATCAGGGAAATGCATTACAACGATAAGAAGTTTGTGACCGTTATCTTATCATTATTTACGAGTATTTCATAATATTGACAGTTGTTTCTCTCTCTTAAGAAAAACATTATGTAGCTATAAAATAAAAATGTAGGCCAGTTCCTCGATTATTTTTAGGCAGATAATCTTTTTCTGGGTGCGATTGTATTCAACGAAACTTTCAGTGGAAAGTATATGCACCGTTTATAAATGTTGGCCATACATTCACGTTTTCTGTTCGATGATACATTCAAGTATTTTGTTTTTCAATATGGACAAAAACTATCGGAGTTACAGCAAACTAACTCAGGGTTGTCCAACTGGCGGCCCGCGATGTTATTATTAGTGGCCTACGTAGGTTTTACTAAAATCGTACATTTTCTTAAAATAATGCTATGATAAGAAAAATATTTTATTCGTTTGGTTTATTATTCAATAATATCCACCAATCCAGCAACCACCATTTGCATCCACATTCACAACAACTTTTTTTGTTTTGTTTTGATCACAGTAACCTATTGATGTAGTGAATGTGGATGCTGGAGTGAACTCCTAAAAGGGTTTATAGCCGATACACGGGTTGAAGCATTCTGATATACATGCTCCGTCTTACGAAATTTGAAATTTTCAAATATAATATTTTTCCATTGTAATCGCTCTTAAAAAAAAAAAAAAAAAAAAAAAAAAACGCTGCAAATTCTTTTACTGGGGTTTATTATTCAATGAATCATGATTTGAATTTCTACTAAGCTTTGGAGTGTGCGTGTTTTACAGGTGATTCAGCGATTATTGAATTTCAGGAAGCACACAAATATGATCAACTGATCATATCCAAATAGGTATTTTGGTTGAGAACCGATTTACGTGCTCTATGCATATCTCCTGAAGTTCAATAATCCATCAACTGTGAAACATGCACACTCCAAAGCTAATTAGAAATTCAAATCATGAACGCAAGCCATTGAATAATAAACCCCAATGAAAGAATTTGCAGCGTTTTTGCATCACATGTGCAGCGTTACGCACCGCGGATTTGTAAGACTTTCTTCCCCCATCACGCACTAAACGACCACTGAGACAGGGAAGAGTCCACAGATCCAACAAATTATTGATGAATTCAACCGTAGTTTCGATGATATTGAAAGTCTGAAAAGCTGTGTACTGCTTTACAATAATCCTCTTGAAGCATCCGTTGAAGGTCAACCTGCAGAATTTCAACCTGAGTTATATGACCTTCAAGCTGACATTTTTTTAACCACCAGACAGGAAATCTGAATTGTTCAACTTGCTATCTAATGAGAAATAGCCAAACCTGCGAGATTTTGGACCGAAAACGACGTCAATTTTCGGTTTGCGTGAAAGAGCCTTTTCCTCCATGAAATGCATGAAGGACCTCATGAGACTCTCTACAACTGAACTGGCTGTGGACATTTCGTAGTTGGTGGACGAAGCCGATCGACCACAGCATTAGATAGGATTGTTCAGTATCCATGTAATGTCTTAGTTCTTGATGAAATCTTTAGGGCTTAGGTGTAACTAGTTCATTCTTTCATAAAACTGTGGTTGTTGAGCAATTTTATCATTTAAATGATTAATCATTTATTGATTTACAGGAGTACAATCCAGTTCTCAGACCGACCCGGCAGTTCCCCCCCCCCCGCTCAACATCCTTCAAAACCTTCGGGTGGGCTCCTTCCGCCCTTTGTTATCCCGGCATCACCACTTTTCCGTCCGCCCGAGCGGGTCATTCCTGCCACCTTGGTAAGCACTAGCCTCTCATCCTAGCTTTCATCTCTGTTTACTAGCTCCCCTCCTCTGAGCTAGAATCCCATATTTGTAGGTTGCATAGGCAATTTTTCATTTTCGGTACTTAATGTGTAAAATTAATCATTTAAATTCATATTACACTTGGATTCATGAACATTTGTACATAAAACAGTCGATTAAAGTGTAGCTCATCTAATTAATATACAAAATTGCTAATTTAAATTAAATAAATAGTGATAAATAAATAAAACATTTTCTTCTAAATAAATGGTGAACCTAGACAGGTCATAAATAGGACAATCCATAATGACATGCTCCATATTTCCACAATCGCATCCTGCTTCCTCTCTACGATTAATTCGATATAGGTATTCTGGACACACAGCATGATTGGTTCGTAATCTACATCGGATACGTATAAACCGTCTATTCCGATTCATTTTTTTGAACCATGGTTCATTGTTGAGCAATAAATTATATAACTCTTGTTTTCACTACTTCATTTACTTTTATTACTTTACTTGGTTTCATTGTTGAGCAATAAATTATACAACTCTTGGTTTTACTACTTCATTTACTTTTATTACTTATTTGGTTTTAACACTACAGTGGAGAAGTGCAAGCAGTGCCACGGCCACACCGTTCTCTCCCCAGCCTCTCATGTCAATACTGCCCTCCCAACCTGACAGTATTTTTGTTTACCGCAGACCAAATACAAATATTCAATAATAATAAAGGAAGAAAAAAATGTGTTTCCGGATTAAAACGAAAATGTAACATTCAATGTTTGTTGAATACTCAGGTGTGGACATCAACGACAGCAGTTGAACACCAACAAACAACTGACTTGGTGTCAACAATCACCTTGTTGTCAGTCCATCATTCCTTCTTCTCAATTGTTTTGAATTGTTTTCGGTCAACTTGTACCCAGCTGAGGAACACGTCTTTCGCCGGAGTCTCGGAGGTGTGTTTTCAAGGTTTCTCTGAAAACTCCATAACTCCAGATCGTTTCCTGGTAGTTAGCCTGAACTGCAGATTTGGGTGAAGTTCATCACCTAGTGACGACGTTCGTTTGAAAACTAATTGTACAAAAAGTCCACACCTACAACTACAACTTCTTTTTAAAGAAGTTCAGAACTTTTTTGCAACAGTTGAAATTCGTATCTGCCCATAAGAACCACCTTGGAGGTGAAAGCCTAATTGCATTTTTAACCCAAGCTGCATTCCTATAATTGCCGCAATGATGACAAGGGAAGAAGAGGTTTATTACTTACCTCACATCTGCCGAGCCAATCTACCTTTTTGTAGAACTGAGGGTATTGCGAATAATCACTCTTTGCTCCACCGACAATTTAGTGAACTCACGTTTTAAAACACTTACTGCATTCATCGCGTATTTAAAGCCAACACAGTTCAGTCGCGAGGGTTGGGGACAATCAACTGATAATAGGATGAGAGTGTGTTATGGTGATTGGATGCTGATTCTAATGGATGAACGGATGACTAGGTGAGCTCCCTTGTTCCAGGGCTCCCTTATTGGTTCATTCTTTGGACCCGGATAGAATCAAACGCTCTGTTCTCCGTCAGAGCCGGATCTATACATTTTGGGCCCCCCTGCAAAATCTATCCTGGGCCCCCTTAACAGTACGTATGAAATAGCCCCATCCCCCAGAAAATTTTAAGGAAAAGAATGAATAACAAAATATTGCATTTATATTATTGTACAACAAAAAATCTTTCAGTAACGAGATAATTATATTTTTGCTGCAGAGGTTCGGGCATTGAGGGGTTTCGCGGTTCCTAGTTCCGGCCCTGTTCTCCGTGCAAGCTCCTCCCATTCAGGAGCACGGCTGACTCGTGCTCTTCAACAGCGAGCTCCTAACCCCCCTGCGTATCTCACGACTCCACCATATTCTCACCCATCCTGAGGCCCTGTTTGTCTAATGGATTTGAAACTCTTCTGCTCTTCAATGAGGACTCATGGAGAAGAGTTGGGAAACATAATATTATACTTAAAATTTGTTATTATCAGGGATCTTTTTCATTTTGGCCAGGGGGTGCAGATGCGTCTGTACTCCTGCCAGTAGCCGCCCCTGGTAATACTGTTATGCCAGAGTAACAATTAATATCGCAAGATGATGATAGATGAATTCTCTATTAGCTAGAATACTCCACTTGATAACTTAAAATAATTCATTTGAAATGAGTATTTTTGTTTAAAGAAGTTCCTGTTTGTTTGCCTATTCACTAGTATCGTTGTTTCCCTCAACATAATGTGAAGGGCTAGTGGTAAATTGATCACCGGCAAACGGGCATGTCCCACTACCTAAATGTTTATGTTATCTCAGTTTATTTTATTTTTTGAATTTTCAGAAAAACATACACTCTGTTAATTGATTGGATTGATTTGGAACGATAAACCTTAAAAAAAAGAAGAATCATGTGATTATAATCAATATTTACATAGAAGTACCTTGTATTGATGTACATAGTTGAGTTTTTAGAGTTTTAAATGTAACTCTTTTTTTTATTGGCTTCAAAAACAAGTTTATACAGCCGAACGGACACTTAACTAAGGAAAGTTAGTTACATACACGTTAATTAAATGATACAAGTAACTGAAATATTAATAGTAATGGGAATCATATTGTTCTCTGTGTATTAATACGTATTAAATTGATTAAACTGAAATGTTTGCTCTTTTAATAAAATCGTATAATGACACGTAAATGGGTGCGTCGTTTGTTGCCAGAATGGTGTCCAGGTTAAACGGGTTGATGATTTTCGTGTGGAGTCCACGTAATAGGGCTTGTCGGGCATCTTCGTGAGCAGAGCACTCCAGGATCATGTGCTCGGGTGATTCGTCTGGCTGGGAGCAGAAGTGGCAGAGAGAGGAATCGAGAACTGGAGAATGTTAGTGTTGCAGGTGCGGAGTCTGCAGAGCGTTCTGTAGAAAGGTCTAGGCTTAGCATTTGCAACTTGATCGTACCAGGTTGATTTTTCTTGAGTGGTGGATAGAGGGCCTTGTAGCGGTTGCTTAGTACTGTTCCCTCCAACTTCTCAGCATGCTTGCCTTACCTGAAGGTGCTAGGTCAGATTGGGAATAAACACGGGAGGGCCTTGGTTCAGATAACGTAGCAGCTTCTTTAGCTTTGGCGTCAGCGACGTCGTTGCCAATGATATTGGTATGACTTTTGATGTGGCAGAAGATAACCCTCTTTCCTTCATTTCTGGATGACTGGATCTGATATGCTATGCCATATTCGATGTGATTGAGTTCATCTTATTATTATTATTAAAATCTGCAAAAGTCTGTCCGCCGAACGGACCATGAAAGCCCTCAGAATTGATGAAAAAATCCGTACTTTCTCACATGGACTCTACTTTGGGTCTAGGCCTAATCGCCTCGCATGCTTAGATGCTATGGGCTCAAAACTGGTGAAGAGCCCATAGCATCTAAGCATGGTTTTTCCTGAAGTAATCAATCCCTGTTAAATGTAATCCCTGTTTTCATTTCAAGTAATTTTTTACAAAAAATTGACTGCGGTAGGTTTCAGGTCAGATTAAATTCACGCATAGCAATCATCGCCGTTTCGGCACCTAAAAGCAGATTCCACCCAACACACCTGACACTGACATGAAAAATCAAATATTTATAACATAATAACTCCTGTGTTAAAATTGTCAGGGTTTTTGGTGTATGATTACAGGATCGAAATATCCAAGAAATGGAAATTGTCAACATACATGAACTCCTGTTGTTAAAATTGCAGGGTTTTTGGTGTATGATTACAGGATCGAAATATCCAAGAAACTTGGAAATTGTCAGGACGTCACTAATGGTCAAATAAAATAGCATTTTTAGGTAATGTTTGAATATGACATCGCTTACACCCATGACAGTTTGCACATTAATTGAAGCCCTCAGCGTAATCCGAATGCTCTTGAGCCGTCTCAGATGTCGGGGGGGGGGCCGATCCTGGGGGATGGTATTGACGTAATGATTTGGGTGGGAGGGTATCTTTTGGTAGGAAGCGTAGTAGGTGGCGATCAGGGAGTCCTTTACTGTCGGCATTTCCAGGTCCTTATGGAGTTCCTCGTTGCGAATGTACCATTCAGCGCCAGTAATCATTCGTAGACGGTTTTGGAACCTGTATTTTATTGATTTGGGCCTGCAAGTCATCAACCACGGCGACGTCTGGGGAGCGAACTTGCTGTTTTGCTATGAGGATTCCGCGAGAAAACCTTCAGCTGTCAAGTAAGTTAGCATTTACCCGTGGGATTTGAGGGTAGCTGAGATTTAGCCGTATTTATACTGATCCGCCAATTTTTCGCCCATTCGCATACCTCATTAGCCACCGTTTGAATTTTAGCACTTGCTCATCCACTGGGTGAGTCATTGATAGTTGCTCATGACGGAACATCGTGTATATAGAAAATGTATAAAAGTGGGCCGATTCTATTCGTTGTTTTATAGCTTTTCCAAGTCGAATTGAGAATTTTCCAAACCAAATAGAGATTTCTCCAAACCAATTGAGATTTTTCTAAACCAATTTGAGAATCGGGTGAGAAGTTTGGTTCGAAATTTGGTTCAATCAGATATTTGGTTTTTGATCTCAATTGGTTTGGATTTGGCCGAAAAATCTCTATTTGGTTTGGAAAATTCTCAATTCGACTTGGAAAAGCTATATATTGTGCTCCAATACACCTGTTATTAGGCCTGTTTGATACATGGACCCCCTTCCACATCTCCGTCCTCAGCGCTTGACTTTAAAAATGATCCTAGGACATAGCAGACTCATCAATTCCATTACTACTCCATACAAAATCCATTTCGCTTGGTTTTTCCTCATACTCCACAGATACCAAGTTTTGAAGTTAAACATGAATGGTAGCGTGTAAACGTTTAATATACAGCTAAAATATGCCCCAAGTACTTCTCTGTTCAAATTTGATAGCTGTTTGCTTCGCAATAATTTTCCATTTTAAAGACCAATGAGCATTACAATGTGGAGTAAACAAATTGGGATTGTACAAATTAACAACCCTAGAATTTTGACTCCTTTTTTCCATTTTTAAATTGGCATGACTGCTCCATTTCCAGCAGGAAATTTCGAATCTTGAAACCGCAGTTTTCATGTTAAGAGAACTTCGCATTTTACGATTCTCTTCCAAAGCGTTTCATCTTCGTCAATTTAGTTTTGCGCATACACATTAGTAGTTGCTATTGCTCGACCTTTCGTGATAAAATTGATATGGCACGATCCTGAAAATATATCCCACTATCCTTCTGTGTGAGACAATTTGGATCAATGGATTCTGATGAAATAGAAGTTATTGGGCACTCTCGTTCGCATTTGTGCTCTCAGAAACTTAAATAAGCCTTGAAAATGTCATTGAAATCGAAATGAAACTTAGCATAGTTTTGGGCGTTACGAAGAATTGGCATACATACACAGAGACGCACAAACCAATGGTTGACGTAGAATAAAAATTGGTCAGCAAGAACAGAAACCTAAAATGCTAGGGGAAATTTTGATTTCGGAGGGTATCTTGCACGAAGATGATGATTTCTTACATTCGGTATTGTTACACAGAATTGCAAGAGGGAGAGGGAATCTGTGAGAACGAAATTCTGACAGGATGTCTTGGAAAAATCCGAGATTTGAAATTGCACTAAGGCGGCTTCATGCTCAGGAGGTTTTCGCCGAGTCCACACTGAGTTAGCAGGTTGACGTCAGATGGGCTGATGAGAAATGTGGCCGACTTTCCCCCACTGCGTCGCGACAAACTTCATCTCCAGACAGAACCAATGGGATACTGGAACACTAAGAAACAACGCCCGGAAAGATAGGTACGGTTCAACATTGGGTCCCCGAATTTGAGAACTACCTGAAGGCATGCCCCCGATCGATGAACAAAAGCAATAGGCGGACAGAAATCTGGACTGTTTGTCTCGACGCTGCTTATCTTCAAAGTTGAGACCTGCAGCCAGGAACCAGTCCGAAAACCCAGTCGCTGTGGTTTCTACCGACTCTCGACCTCAACAACAATAATCTCCAGACGAGAGGAGTCGGATCAGCTGCCGCCAAGTCACTGTAATTGCAGCTGAAGGGAAATCTGTCATTTGGTATTTCGTGCATTCTGAACCTAAGTTCTGTACTTTGTCTACTTAAAAACCATCTTGCACGCCAAAAGCATTTCAGACTCGCCCACCAGTTTCATTTTCACGTGAAAACCGCGGTCATGAAGTGTATGCTTTTATTGGAGGAGTATAAGTTGGAATTATAATATCAGAATTGCTAAATACTACTATTGATGAATGTGGGGGTGTCGGTTGGACCACGGGACTCCCGTTGTTGACGTTAGTCCGAGGGGAACCTCTGATTTTACTTTACCGATCCTAAGATGGATTTTGAAAATCCGGAGCAAGATGGTCACATTAAACTATCGGCCTGGATGGGATCGTGAGCGAGTGGATTGCTCTCTGTGCAATTACGGAGTGAAGGAGGATATTTTTCATTTTATTGCTGTTTGCCCTATTTTAGGAGAATATAGAGTAAAGTATTTTGGAGTTATTACAATTCCACAGACTGATTTTGTTCATATCCTAGAAAGTAGAAATAAGTGGATTAGGCTGGCTAACTATGCACGTGATGCGTGGTCGTACCGCAAGGTACTAGTTAGTGAATTTAATTGGTAACGCAATAGGCAGTGTAGCTTTTTATTTCATTTTGAATAAGTTTATATCGTTGATTTCCGTTGGTTCAACTCCGGCAGACAGCTTAAGGCTATGCCTGTTTGTACTTTCGTAAAGTTGTTTATCTTTGTTTTGTATGTGCATACATTTTTTTAAAGTAATTTTTCTTTTTCTTCTACTACTATTGATCTCGTCTCCTATTTTTGCCAGTTTGCTTTCAGTAATTTCAAAATTATATTAATCTTCCATTGACCGTAACGTAATGTAATTTTTTTTTACTCTCCTTATTTGTCCTCCAGCATTTTTTAAAATTGTACAGAATCACGAGGTAGACAAGCTCTTGAGGTGATAAACTTCAAAGGGAACTCCCAATTAGCCCTTACGAGGAACAAAACGTGAATTTCGAACACAACATTGAACTGCAGTAAGTGGAACAGCACCAACTTACTGTCAGAGTTCAATGAAATTCAGAGGGATTGTGTAGGGTGGATTGTTCTATGATATTCATGGATCAATCGTAGTCACTGTCCATGCAATTCATTAATTCACTTTGTAATTGACACTCTGGATACTCACTGTCTTGTTTAGTTTTTGATTCAGTGTTCATGTTCGTTGCAGATTCGTCGATTTCCAAATGATGTACGTCAACTCGTTCATTTGGGACGTGAACACGTTTCTGTACATGGCGACTGTCCCCTCTGTCAGGCGGACCCACGCTCGAGCCCTTTACGAAGAGTATTCAAACTCCTTGGCCAGCAACCTCCAGTTTTTCAAGTACGACGGTTACATCCCTTCACTGGAAGACGTCCTGTCCGAGTCTGATAGGATATCCTTCGCCAATATGTGCTTCTTGATTTTCGGCGGAGTCAACAACGCGGACTGCGCAGTTCCCATGGATATGAAAAGATGCGTGAACGGCGAACCAGCTGATGCCATCGACAGCTCCGTGTTCTCTTCTGATAAAGTGATGAGCTCCACAGCTGAGGATTTCAAACACTTTGCTTCACTGGGACTGATATAAATTCCAAACATTTATAAATAACAGACAACGATTATTGTTATTGCACATTTGTGGTGTATACTTTTCATTCCACATCAAAGGTTGAACTAATAAATGAATGCAAGTACTCTAAAATGTTTTCCCCATTCTTTAGAGTGACATCTACCATACCTCACGGTTTTACGCCCGTGAACCGATCTGAAATGAGCGTTTTAGGCGTAAACTATAGTTTGGTAATCATAGTGAGCCTGTGCCTTATGGTTTACAACATGAAAGTGTTGTTTGAAGTTCAGGTGGTCAAGCTCAAAATGAGGAGCTGTGAATGTCAAGTCCTTGTCCAGAGGCTAATTGGCATAGCACATAGATATAATTGTTAAATTAAATTAAGTTAATAATACTTATTCTGAATAAAAAATCTGCGCACTAAGCACTTTGATTAGCTACATGTATGTAACTTATCCGTATACCGTAGATCATACGTTTTTAAAAACGCTGCAAATTCTTTCACTGGGGTTTATTATTCAACTGGCTTGCGTTCATGATTTGAATTTCTACTAAGCTTTTGGGTGTGCGTGTTTCACAGGTGATAGAGCGATTATTGAATTTCAGGAGGCACACGAATATGATCAACTGATCAATCCAAATAGGTATTTTGGTTGAGAACCGATTTACGTGGTCTATGCATTTCTCCTGAAATTCAATAATCGCTCTATCACCTGTGAAACACGCACACTCCAAAGCATAGTATAAATTCAAATCATGAACGCAAGCCAATTGAATAATAAACCCCAGTGAAAGAATTTGCTGCGTTTTTTATGGTTATCAGAATACTTCAAACCCTTTTAAGAGTTCACTCCAGTATCCGACGTTCACTGCATCACTAGGTTACTGCAATCAAAACAAAAACAAATAATAAACCAAAAAAACGCAAATGTTGGCAGCATAAGTAGTGGTTGGATGGTAGATAGGGAATGGTTGGACCTAGGGAGGGGCTCATTTGATTCCTTTTTTTTTTAGACTTTTTTAAAGATTTTTAGGGATTTTACAAAACTTTGACAACCCTTAAAGGGCACTTTAAATTAATTAAACTGGGTAAAGAATTGGGGCGTCGTCGGACCAATATGGATTTTTCCTGAAAATTTCAGATTTTTTTGGGAGAGATCGTGCGTACGGCGGACGGACGGAAAAAAACACCCTTTGAAACGTAAACCATGAAATTTTCAGGGGGGGGGGGGGGGGGTCAGAAATTGTTGTTTCAAGAGCGATTACAATAGTTTACTATTGAATAATAAACCAAAATATGTATTCTGTTTCTTTTGTGGAACAAACTTGATTTTCATCTCATTTTTTAATTTAAATTTTTTTCGGGTGCTGCTCGTTTCTTGATCTGCTTCTGTAAAAAGGTAATTAAACAAAAATCCATTTGTCTTTCAACATTATTTTATCACCTAGAACAAAATAACATTATTACCATTACTGATCGCTTATCAACTATTAATAATCATCAATTCTAATTCATTTTTAATTTCCAAAAAAAAAAGTAATTAATAAAATTTTAGATCCTAATTCTTTTTCTCAGTTGCACCTACTTTTATTCATTGTTAATAATTATTAGATATCATTAAACGTCATTTATTATTTTTATAATACTGTTCAAGCCTTTATTTACTAATTTATACACTCAAATGACTAGTTGATAGATTCGTTTCTCCCTCTATTTCAGAATTTAAACCTACTTTTCCCGATTTGACCCAATTGATAGGATTTTTGGTTTTGAATTTGGTTTCAATTGATTCAGCGGCAAAAAGAAAAGAAAATTAGAAATGAGATTATTTGGTGATCATTTTCTTGCGTTAGGAGGTTTTCCCAAAATCGGCTATTTGGCCCCACTGTTGGGTAAGGTGCTGTACCTTGAGCCACTTTTTGCATTTTGATTTTTCCTGGAGATAATTATGGTCCGATCAATTCGGTTTTGGCCTAAATCAGTCCATAAACAAGTTGGCTTCAGAAACTAATTTTCATAATATTTAAATCAGCATTCATCTGTACATACTACCCAATTTCCCCAACACCCTCCAAACTGGCTCATGGTACAAACATGGTTGTACCTGGAGCCAACTGTGGATGTACCTTGAGCCACATATACGATTAGTAGTGATTCGAGCAGTTTCTCAGGTTCAGCAGGAAAGTTAAACGTGACTTACTAAAAACCTTTTTTTTTTATTGTCACAGATGCAAATAGGAACTATTAAATGTCATTCATTTCAGGTGAGATCTCACTAAAACTTAGGAAAAATTTTAACATAATAATTAGGACTGAACTATTTTGAAAAGCTGTCTTGAAATATTGACTTAGGTTTATCGATTGACTTAGATAGGATGTCATTCATTTGAGGTGAGATTTTACTAAAACTTAGGAAAAATATTAATATAATCATTATGGACTGAACTAGGTATGATATTTTGAAAAGCTCAGTCTTGAAATATTGACTTAGGTCTATCAATTGACTTAGGTAGAATGAACATTTCAATGAAATCAGGATGCTCAGAGATCGAAAAAAAAGGAGGAAGTGCCTTAAAATGTCAGGCTGAGTTCATTGGAAGGAACCTTAATTTTCTTAAATCACTTTTTGAGATCGAGCTCGGCCCTACATCACATGCATTCCGTTGAATGAAAGTCCAAAAGTAATTTCTTCCCTCCTACTAATGCCTTTTGATGTTCAGTTTACTCCGAGGCATCTGCAATATACAGGTTCAAACCATAAAACTCCTATCACCATCAACTCACCTCCAAACAAAGCTATGTTATATGGCTCATGGTACAAACACAAAAGTGGCTCTAGGTACAAACGAGTACATCATACATGAAAAACAGCCTGGATGACGAAATGTCAATGTTTTGATGGAGAGTGACTTGATTAAATTTTAAATAAGATACTACACTACAGAGATCAGGATTAATCACCTTAAATTTGTTCTTACTGTGGTGGTAATCACTTCCTCAGCTGCCTCAGAAAATTACATCACAACACCGCGAAAACGTTATAACCTAACAGTTGGTTAATAGTCTTGCCATCAGCTGTGAAATAGTATTCCTACTTTTTGGTGATGTGTGGGCTCGTGGATTATGGGAAAATAATATTTTCCTCCTTACTCCAAACTCAGAAAGTTACGGGTGGCTCCAAGTACAAGCATGTGCAGGGTACAGCACCTTACCCTACGACGTATTGACGGTAGGTGTTTACGAAAACCATAGTACCGTTGGTCAAGTTGTTTTACCGAGGGAATTTCCGAGCGGCGACCCAACTCGAAAGGGCTAATTGGTAAACAGACACAAACCAGTAGCGGCACCGAGTTCCGAGTGGGGGAGCGAGATTCGCGTTCGCTGGACGGGGGCTCCGAGCGAACTGAGAGGCAGCGAGCTCAGTCCGGTGCCCGTAATGTGCCGCGAGCGTCTTCCACATTAGCGGAGAGCCCTTACGTCTCCTTCACGCGTGCGTCTTTTACGTCTACGTATTTTTCACGTGTTCGTCTTCCTAACGCCTTCTCTTCTCCCGGGTATCCAGCCATGGACGTGGAGTTCGAGGACCTCTCTTTCTCCGCCAGGACCAACTACCTCCCCTGGATGAAAGGTACGCAACCGAACCACTTAGAATAGCGACTTTTGCACACACAAATTCCGACGATGAATCTTTATTGCAAAAAAGACAATAAAGACATCCTATCATATACCATGGAATATACCCCACAGCCATAGAGCGAACTCACCATTGCAAAACAACAAATCATATTAATAACACTGCAAACTATATTCGTAATTCACTGATCTACTCAGGGTATCTACTATATCATGGATCACTAAAACCGTTGTTTATGAAAAAAAACCGCAGCAATTTGTTTTTGGCCTAAATTCCGGTCCAGAATTATGGTTGCGCATTGCATTCGTGAATTTTTCAGTTTCTTACTCTCCAAATTAAAACTAATAATCTCTAATACTCCCGGCGTGACTTTTTAGTGAAGGTGCTCCTTTTTGTTGGTTTGATGATGGTGGTTTGTATTTTTTTTGTATCTATCGTTTTGTTTTTTGATCTTCTAGCCGATTATATTACTGATTTTCCCCTCTTCGTATTATACCACACACGATATTCTGTATCACTGACTTAAATACTGTAATTGGGCTTGCAATAATCCAAAATAGATACATAAATAAATGGATAAATTACTTCCGAAAATGAACATTTGTAATCGACCATGAAAACAATCATTTTAACCCCCTCAAAACTTGTTGATTTACGTTTCAAGATACGTAGATTTCAAAACCACCGGAGTTAACGAAATTTGGTTAACAATTCCAATATTAGTCCGAGCTGTGCCAGTAACCTTGGCATGTTGATAACTTAATCCTAAGTGATAATATTTAAGAATTGATCTATCAAGAAATCACAATCTCAAAAACTTACAATGTAAGGGAGTAGTTTGTTTGGTTTAATTAAGACAGAAATTAGCTTCCTGTATTGAATGGGACGTCTAGGGTTGCAGTACGATCATCCGTTCGCTCGTCATTAGTAAGATCGACACAAGTACATAGGTAGTAAGATAAGACAAGTAATTGCAAGTACAAATAAAATTAACAATTTACAAGTAACTGCAATTTAATTGTAATTGTAATTCCAATGGACAAGAAGATAGTACTTTTTCCAACGGTATCCTCATAGTTGAGGTTGCTCTAAAAATAATTTATTGTTGTTAAGAAAGTTATTTCTTTTCACATACCACTACCTACAATTTAGATTTAAAAAAACATCTTTTATATTAGGCAAAAATGCCTAATTCACAAGAAACATGATTGCAGGTATCAACCCATCGATTGTCCTGCGTCTCGAGATTATAAATATAAATATGACAAAACACGAGATATAGTTTATAACAGATTCACTCCTCGGAGAGGAAGACTAGCGGCCTCTTTTTTTCGGACGTCGCTGGTTTTGGGGAGGCGGCGGATTGTTGGCTAGGTCCTCCAGCATAAAGTTCGGGTGGCTTTTCATTGCGAAATTAAGCTTTACATACGCCTCGCGTTATGTGTCGCTAACCTGCTGAATATCAAGGTCCAAATGCACGGTTGAATTTAGGACAAACCATGGTGCATCCGTTGTTATTCTTAGGACTCTGTTCTGGAGAGTTTGGATGAGATCCAAGTGGGGTATTCACGATAAGTACACAAGGCGTTTCGTAGATAGGCGTAGAGGGGAGTTTGTTTGTAGGAGCATTTTAGTTGACGTATTCTACTCCTCAGCTTATCGACCAGTGTGTTAACGTGCTCTTTCCAAAGAAGCTTTTTATCCAGATTAAGTCCCAGATAACGTACCGAATTTTCTGTTGGTATTGGTCAACCGCTCAGAAGTACAGTAGTGTGGCTCGGTCTGGTTCGGAAAGAAAGTTATGACCGTACAATTGAAAACACGATGAAAGGTAGTGATAAAACAAGGGTTTCAAACGTAGTAACGATTAAAAATCATGAGAGTTTCTTGCCAGAACTTAGTTGTAGAATTCATACCCGGCCGAATGTCCAACTTGCTGTATTAGAGTGGGTTAGATTGTTTCTGGGGCCATTCTGGCTCAATGCAATCTTGTATGCGACAGAATGCGGCAGTAGTGGATTTCTCTCACTCATTCTTGATACTGCAGCAGGCCCTCTGGCATTAGCTACAGTCTACGAGGATGTACCGCGTAGAGGTGCAAGGTTTTTATGGGATGCAGTACTTATTAGGGGAAGGAATGAATGACATCTAGGTACAAGTCCACCTCCTCTTTCAACTATGTTCAACTTGCTGCTTTTTTTTGGTAGGCAGATGAGGGAATCTTCAAGATCGTAAGGTGAAAATCGGATCTCGTAAGATACACAGGAGGGACCGCTCTTCAGCTTATGTAGGATTCAAACCCACTAAAACCTCACCTTAATTTCCCACGTTGGAACTCGGCCTGGAACTGTTCAACACAACACTTCAGGTCAATTCCTTGGGAGGTGTTTACTCCTCTCGGTCCATTGGTAGCCTCCTCTGCCTCCTTGCATGGCCTCGGCCCATTCATGTTTCGCATAAGGTGGCTGAGAGCTGTTTTTTTCTCGGAAATGTACTCGGTAGGTTTCCTTGAGTTGCAGTACTACAAATCAATTCATCACTGTGATCATGCGCAAACGTAAGATCCATGTAGCATAATTTTCTCAGGTTTTAGTGGTTCGGTGGAGCTAAAATTATCAACGTAGTTGGGGAAGAACGGTATAATAATCTCAAATCGTTTTCAACACGCTCGCATCATCATTCTACTCTACCCGCTATCAAATTAGAGAGAGACCAGCAATACATGACGTCCAACGTTTTGAAGGCGTTGATGTGTGCGGGACCACGTCTCGCAACATGTGCAGTAAATCGTTGTAACGAACTTATATCCTACATATTTCGAAATCATCCATAACAATTTCAAAAGATCGATACATTCATGTCACTGGCAGATATGTGCCACACCCATCTTTGATAGAATTTTTTTTTCATTGATGAATAAAATTAATCATAGTGCATGAGTACATTGACCCTGAATACAGCTGAATTGGCAATTCTCATGAAGGTGAGAGAAAAAGAGCTCAATCAGCTAACAAAAATACTTGTTGGAAGGTTTTCACAACTAGTAGAACCTGCGACTGAAAGATCGGATGAAAATAGCAGCAAATAAAACCTACTCAGCACGTTACAAGAGTTTTACTTTTGCGCAATGAAGTTTCTCACTGTGTCCTAAATCACTAAGATGGGTGTTTCAACACACAGATTTCACTGCATCACGGTTCGGAACAAATTTGAATGCAAATTTGACTCAGTACCTTGAAAGAAAAACTAATTGTTCAATTCTAATGAGCCTTAGGTACCTACCCGTAATATCTTCTCACTGTATACCTGCCATTAATACCTGCGGGTAATTGTCCGATACAAAATTGATGAATGAAATTGCATAAAAGCTGTTGACGCTGACAGGCAGTTGCCTGGATGATGCGATGATTGGAAATAAATCCGTGTGGTAACCATGACTCGATTTCCCTCGTGCTCCCGCCTGTTATTGGCGCAGTATCATTTTGAACGTAATTATGCTGATCGTGTTTGCCAATCGCCATTTTCCACAGGGCCTTCACTGCATTTTACGAGCAGAGATGTGTTCCCTACCTCTGTATAGGCTTTGGTGTTATATGATGTACCATAAACTACGACTAGGAAACGTAGAAACGATGCGTTTAAAGGAATAATAAACCTCAACGTAATAGTTTGCAACGCTTTCCCAACTGTACTTCACCAATGATTACCAGTGGGGAGCGTTGTTTCTGTGCATTCATAACTATTTTACCTCCTCGTGGTAAGTTTTATTAAATTAAATAAAACATTAAACTATAATTGTATATAAATTATTTATAATGTTAGTTTCCCTGTGCAGTGACGAGGAATTCAAAGCAGTGGAACGACTGAGCCAAAGTAAACCATTTCCGTAACATGTTACCGAAAAATTGTATTTATTTCGTTTCCTCTATTTACTTATGTCCGTCATGTTCATTTACAAGGGTTCATTATTGAAAATAGTAAATTAAAACATGTTACTATTAAAACAATCGTGAAAAAACGAAAAAAAACAGGGAACGTTGTAAGTGTTAAAATATGAAACGAAGATTTGAATTAGAAGTTAAAATGTATTGAAGGTAAGATCAAAAGATCCACGTCAGGGGAGGAGTTGCGAGCAAACCCCTTCGTCTTCCAACACCACCTTTCCAGACGAGAAATAGTGCAGCTGGTAGAGAGACGCCTTCCCACAGGTCACGGACATGTCAACCTCGGTTTCCACTCCGCTCGCTGACTCACCAAATTGCGATGATGCGGTAGAAGATATTGAGGATAAAACACGATTCGACCCTGCACGCCGAATAGAGGACGACCACTTTGGGGAAAATTTCCCTGATCACATTGGGGAAACGCCGCCGGGGCTGATAATTTGCTCGATACACGTCAAGTGCAGTGCGATGACGGATGTCTCAATTCAGCATAAATTTAAAAGTATGCACGGAAAAGCGTTAATTGTAATAAATAACGGAAGGCGGCCCACAGCGAAATAGCAGAATGTTTCCATGACACAACTATCTTCGAATGCACCAAAGAATACAGAATATATCTGTATGTTGAGCTCGTTTTTCATTTTAACATTTCTATACTACGGTGTTTCCCAAAAATAGTCGCCTTTCCTCTCCAAATTCGTCCTGTTTTCATCGAGTTTCCCCAAAGTTTCCCCCCGCCGAATAACGACTACTCTCATGGTTCATGTGAATGAACACGTGAACGCCTCTCTCAAACTATAATTCGCCGGGAACTATTTATTCATTGATGCACTTCTACGATCTCTTGAACTTCCTGGCAGAATATTTTGACTAAGATTTCTCCATATTATAAACTTCCACTTAAAATGCGCAGCTATTAATGAAGATAATGTCATAAAATGCCAAGAAACAGGAGAAAATTTGGGTACTGTACGGGTTAGGGTGTTGATCTCTAATGAATCTCACTGCTCGAAAATCAAATATTTCATTTTGTGCATGAGCGAGAATAATTTTCTCGATAAATAATCATACCTTCCGTAAATTTAAGAACGATCGCACCGCTATAGCACGCCCTTAGTGGGGTAACCATTTGAATTGTTTTGTTTAGGTTCGAAAATTACGGATATAAATTGCTGGTCCCATAAATTTGGGCTACCCTGCATATGTGTTTCGAATAATTATTGACCGTGAGACATAGATACAGTTGATTTAAGATCAGAAGGTTACTAAAGTTTGTGCAGTTCTTAAAAATGAGCCCTTCACTGTTCAAATTGTACACACTGGTTGATCCTTCAACGCAACTCATGTACGATTTTTATAATCTCTCTCTTACATATTTTCTCTTGTATTTAAAAACGTAAAAACGTTACATAGCCTAAATATTTTTTTACTCTAATATTAAGTCCCCTATTTCATCTGTTGTAGAACCCCTGAAGATGTACAAATAAAAGTACGAAACGTTGGGGCTATAAAATCCAGTTTTCAATCCACCTGGCCGCAACTTAACAAACATTGGAAATCTGATTTTCGTACATCTGTATATGCATTTTCGTATATCTGTATTTTCGAAATCTACGTACACTGCCGCTAACCAACCTCAAGGTAGTCTACCACTTGTCCTAACCAAGAGTGTGAATTATTCGGAACTGTGTGTGTTTTTCCTAATAACTCTCAATTCGTGAGGACAGATTTTGATAACCGACCGCCCTTGAGGTCGTAGTTGATTTGAATCACAAATGAACTCGAAGCTGAGATTTATTAGCCCGAACCCTCGTGGCCACGCAGACAAATTTCCGACAGCAAATTATCCGATGGAAACGTCTGAAGCGGATAACTGACAGACATAAATTTCTCGGGTCTCGAATTTTCGGCGGAGCAGAAAATACTGTATGTGCCTCAGGTGAAGGTTGTGCAAGGAGTCGTTGAATCTGAGGCCAAGTTTTGAAGTTTCGTGGATGGAGGTTGAAGATGTCAAGAATTAAGGAAGAAACGGGAAGACGATTGAGGATCCGGCGAGGCCCGATGATGAACGTGATTGCCGCCGAGGTTCAAGGCCGAATGGCTCGCCAAGCTTCCTGAACCGTCTCCGGTCTCCCCAGGACATTTGCAGACTATGTTTGAATAATGATTGGAAAGAAAGTTTAAACTCGATAAGGCTGAAGTACATTATTGTTTATGGTTTTGGAGCGAAACTAGAACAGCTCGCTCTTATAGTATTGATGAAACGCTACAAATTAGTAAACAAGAGCTTATTATTTCTGTACCAGATAGCCGGAGGTTTCTGGTCTTCTGTTATAAAACGTGGACAGTGATACACTTCTAATCTTGGGGTTTCGTGCCTCGATAACTTGTAATCGTGTTCTAGATGCCTTAAAAGCAGCCCCCTTTTTTTATGTCAACACCGTGAACAAAAGTAGGTAAAATTCCCATGTAAAACTATTGAGTTACAATGTTCTATCTATTAGTTACAAATAATAACTGAACATACAACAGAAAGGTCGCAGCTCACAAGTATTAAGTCACAGATGAAAGGGTGCTAGAATTTCATTGGTCGGAAGAAAGGAAGGTGCCAAAACCAATCAGATGCAAGTAACGAAACACATTTCATATTTTCTAAGTTCTTCCTTAACCAATTGCGTGCATTATTATTGAGATTATAGTTATTTTAGAGACATTTTAGTTGGCTACTTTCGTAAAAATCGATTGTCCGCGATTCAATTAAACTACGTAGGTACGTGTGTTTCAAGAATTTGTTTCGGAGCTCTTCGAGACTCGAAACCAGGGTAAAACAGGTCATTTTTCGATTTTGACACATTTGCCGTTTGAAGGTACTTACAATGGAAGCCACAGAATTCGCCAATTTTCATTTCATCGGCGTAATTTCAAACCACTTCCAAGCGCAAGTTCAAGCAACTGTTTCTTCCACTGTGCTCCACACACGAGCATGAAAAATATTTCTCCTTTCGAAAATTATGATGCCATCCCGGAAAAATTCACAATTTATCTGGAACGTTTTGAAAATTATTAGTTTAACGAACCCAACGAACATTGTTCAACTTCTACGCGCCTCTAGAGATAGCAAACATTAAAACAACCTATCTGCATTCATAGGTCCTGATCAATAGAATCCCAAAACCCTAAGTATTATTCTCTCTGCTTCTAGTGCTCCGAACGACCACGAATTTTCAAGTTGGTCGGAAAAAACGGTCTAACGATCTCATACCAATTTCAACGGATGAAATCATTAGTAACTACGGAGCATGGGCAAAGGTGTAATGCTTGTAGAAAGCCTAATTCCTAAAGTTTTCATCCGATTCTAATGGAATTTTCGGGGAATGTGCGGGTTAGGCTCTAGATATCCCCATGTTAGTTTCATCGCTCATAAATCAATTTACCACTCTGTGCAAGCCAAAACGTAAAAATAAAAAACATAGTTCTCCGGTTCTAGTGATTCGATTGAGCTAGAATTTTTGAGGTAGCTGGGAAAAAACGGTCTTAAAATGTCACATCGATTTCAAAATACTCATCATTCTATCCGCTATGAAACTATTAGCCCCACAGACCCGCAATACATTTCAATTAACGTTTTGAAGGCGTTGAAATATCCCGGAACATGTCCCTCCGCGTTTCTGAACCGTGTAACACTGGCTATGAATTGTAATATCAATTCTACCTTTCTTTAGTAACGATTTCTTTTTTCCCGATACATGGTATAGCGTGAAATTTAAATCATTTAATCTGGCTATCCATCTGTTTACGCATTGACGTGTTCTTTTTTATTGTGACTAAGGCTTTCGCGTCTGTGTGTACATTGAGATGTTGATGCGCCACGTATGTCTTATTGAATTTCAATATCGCGTAAAGTACTGCGCACATTACTAATTCGCACGTAGAGAATTTCTGTTCGCGTTTGGTAAGTTTACGTCCCGCGTACGCTATTGGCTGGTACTAGCCTTGAGCTTTCTGTGTTAATACGACTCCTACTGCTTGTTTACTTGCGCCCGTAAATAAATGAAATTCTTTGTCGTACCGTGGTAATTCTCTGTCGGAGTTGTTCTTAGACACTTTTACATTGTTCTGACCATACGAACCTTAAGGGTATTTTTCTTTCTAAGCGCGTTTAACGGTGCTCTTATTTTTGCGTAGTCCGGTATGATGCTGTTGAAGAAATTCACTGCTCCTAAAAACTGGGATATTTGTTGTGGCATTTTTGGGGGTGGAATTTCCAACAGGTCTCTTATTCGCTCCTCTCCTATTTTTACCGTCCCATTTTATTACGTGCCCAAGGTATTTTATTGTTTTTACGGCGAATCGGCATTTTTTTGCCAATCTCTCACGTCATTATTATCCCATCACCAAAGTTCGTCCTGCAGGTTTAACAGGTTTTTCCCCAATTATTGTATGAGTCAGAAAAAAAACTAGTGCTTTCAGGCCAACGGACTAAAACCAGGAAAAGAGATGAAAGAGAAAAATTGATCCCTCAGGGTTTCGGGACTCGATCCTGGTCGGCCTTGACAAGGCTAGAACTGACCTTGAGGCGGTGTCGAATTTCTTAGACGCAGACGGTTCTAAGCTTGACTACCGCCGATATGGCAAGGCACTATTTGACATTCTCATTGCCGGCGGACAACTCATCTCTGGCGGTTCGATTGTTTAAGACGGGGATATAACTAGCAGAGCACAATGCTGCATTTTCGATGCGCCACGTGATATGGCTTCTCTTCACAACTAAGAACAGGTGTTCACGAAACTTATGCGGAGATGCAAGTACCTTGAGAAGATGTTCGAGGATGAAATGAAGAGAGTTCTCGTTTTCCTCAAAGGTTTCACGGAAAATGAAAGGATCAAGCTCGCAAGAATAACCACTCTCTGCTCTGCACCCGACCGACAAGGTAATCGGTTCCACAATTTATCATCGTATTTATCAATTGATAGGAAATATCCCATATCCATTCTATTAACCAAACTCCTTACCTAATACCTCTGCGGTGTTATTTCATAAAAATAAACGATATTAAATTACTACTTGAATCGTTTCCACCTCGTGGTTGATAAGAGCCCCGTAGTTACTCTTAGAGCAATAGATACAATTATTGAATAAATGAGTCAATCTATTACCAAAACCTTGTTTTTTCTTGAACCCTATATATCTGTATATATAATAACCTTAGTAATTAATAAAGTAAAAAAACGCTGCAAATTCTTTCACTGGGGTTTATTATTCAATGATTCATGATTTGAATTTCTACTAAGCTTTGGAGTGTGCGTGTTTCACAGGTGATAGAGCGATTATTGAATTTCAGGAGATATGCATAGAGCACTTAAATCGGTTCTCAACCAAAATACCTATTTGGATTGATCAGTTGATCATATTTGTGTGCCTCCTGAAATTCAATAATCGCTCTACTACCTGTGAAACACGCACACTCCAAAGCTTAGTAGAAATTCAAATCATGAATCATTGAATAACCCAGTGAAAGAAAGCGTTTTTTATGATTATCAGAATACTTCAACCCGTGTATCGGCTATAAACCCTTTTAAAAGTTCACTCCAGTATCCACGTTCACTACATCTACTAGTACTAGGTTACTGCAATCAAAACAAAAACAATAATAAACCAAAATAACGCAAATGTTGGCACCATAAATCGGAGATGGTTTGAGCTACGGACCTGGGGAAGGGTTCATTCGATTCCTCACGGAATGTTCTTCAAAAAAGTCCATATATATGATGATTGACCTTGATTCTTTTTGAGATTTTTAGGGATTTTACAAAACTTTGGCAACCCTTAAAGGGCACTTTAAATTAAGTGAGAGAGCTGGCTCAAGAATTGGGGCGTCGCCGGACCAACATGAATTTTTCCTGAAAATTTAAGATTTTTGCTCCAGCCGTTTAGGAAAAAACGTACGGAAGAACGGAAAATTTTTTATTGCAGATTTGGATTCTTCACCCTTCGAAACGTAAACCATGAAATTTTCTGGGGGGGTTTAAATTTTTTTTTTCAAGAGCGATTACAATGGTTTATTATTGAATAATAAACCAGAACGTCATCTATCACGAGGTGCTTCCATAAAAAGTGGAACCCTAAAATACATGGCCAATAAAAAGTACTTAAAATACCTTCTTTTTAATTTATCTAAATTAATTATCCAAATCAATAATTGATCTTGATACAATTAAAAGTCTCCTCATTCATAACCTCTAAGGGGGAACAAAGTTCACCGGGTCAGCTAGTATGGAAATATACGAAAATTCGCGTATACGGTCATGCTACACGACTGGAACTTTTTCATACTTGATTTTCTTAGTCGTAAATAATCAGTAAGTCGATGAATTAGCCAAATTTACTAATCGATGGTTTGTCGAAAATTTAACGTCGAATTGTGTACGGGCTATTTTCCGCCCGCGTTCTGTCATTTTCAACACAGAAGTCGAATGTTGTTTACAGAGGTGACGTTGCTTCATGACTTTATAGGACACGACGTGTCAGGAGACTAGCGTGAAGGAAGAGTGATTCTATAATCTCGCTAATTGTCCTGGAATATCACTCCCGGCTCCCGATAAGATAGACAGCGCTCCACTCTCCACGCGTTCCCTGTACCGCGGTTTGGATACGCCCTCCTTCGAAGATCTATGCATTTATATTTAAATACCTACGATTAGCTGCGCTAATCTGCCAATAGTGCAAACTATTTCGATTTCAAGATCGGTGCAGGTGCGTTATATAAGTAGATCACCTGCATCCACGCCATAGGCAGGGATTTGCCAAGGAAGGTGGCCTGAATACTCTGAAATCGAAGGATAGTTGGCGGAAAAACTCGATGATATTTCTCACGAATTTAATTGTGATTGATTGAACAGCTTGTGCTAAGGTAAACACTGAGAATTATTTCACAAAGACTAATTATACGTGATTCCCCCTCATATCCCTAGTATCCTCTCTCCCCCCTCCCCCCCCAGCAACTCGACAAATAAAAATTTACACCCGTTTTCAACATGTTTACCCTCAAAACGAGATTTCCCAAGTCAGATGAGCTGGCATGACTCGTCTGGGAAATACATCAATCGATTCGGCTTCCAAAAATTACTTGGAAATGTCACTTTTCGGATCAGAGATTGCGATTATTTGCTTTGGTTGAATTGCCACTGACCTAAAACCTATCCCAGTCGATTTTGTGTGCAAAATTACCAGAGAACGACACCTCTCTTGCCTATGTCAGTAAAAATCCGTAAAAATACGTTTTATGCGCATTTTCCAGCCATTTTTTGGCCCGTAGCTTGTGATGGATATGAATAGTTCCTCTACCCAATTCTTGAAACCGCCGTCCCTGGGGATAGATGAGCAACTTCTAGCGCCCTCGATATCCTCTGGGTGATGAGGGCATTACTCGTATTCTGGTCTATGAATGGGAAAATTTGGCATCACGCTCCTTCTTACATCTTAGCGGATCCTGGTTTCGAACCACTGACCGGAAAATAGTGACTGTCCTAATGTCCATGTTCCTTGCATTTAACCCACAGGCAAAGTGAACAATAAACTTGAACTTTACCCCATAACATTTAAAATTTACCTCTTTGAATTGTGAGTCGTTCCTCTACTTGTGGGAAGCGATCTAGCTCTAGATCAAACCTGGGAAATTTCGTTTTTGCTGAAAGGTGGGCAAATGGGGGGTTCTAATAGACAATCCTTTCAATCGCTACTCAAATGAAAATTCTCAACGGATTCATTTCACTTTTTTTATTCATTAGGTAAATATTTTGGTTTAGTTTTCAGACATATTTCGGCAAATTGAATTTTCATTGGAAAGGTCGTGAATGGAGGGAGTGATATTGATCAATGTCTTCGTAACTTTTATTGATTAAAAACAATTTTTTTTGTTTCACCTCAATTTTAGCCTAGTTTTGCCATAAACCTGGAAAATGTTGATTTTTCTGTCTGCAGGAGGATGGGGTTGAATACAATCCAATCAAGAGTAACTCCTACAGCCAGTAATGCCAATTTTCTTGCTTCTTTTTCGTTCGATTAAGAGTTTTGATCCAGCTGTCAAGAAGTCAAACAAACTTCACAACTGTCAAATTTAATAATGAGAGGAGGTGAATGTAGTGAGAAATAGTGATAAATCGTTATATCTCCATTATTTTCATCCGATTTTTTCTACTGATGAGAGAAATACCTGATTAAATTGACTGGTACTGATCGGAAATGAGTTATAAGCAAATATGAAGAATTTGTATTCTTTTCTAATGAACCAAGATGTCGGAAGTGGGGGTACTTTATAATTAGATTCCGCAAACTGTCTCCTCTTTTGAAACAGGGATACATATATGTGCTTGGCGTACCTTCAATATCTATGGTTAAGACAAGGACGCTGCATACGTACAAGACGCGTCTCGCATATTATATCTCAACGACTTTCCATAGAACACACTGGTAAACAGGTTCTTATGGGTTTAGCGATCTGCGCTGAGTTTATGGTTGGCCCTACCAAGGATTCTCCTTTCCCGAGGGTTTGCGCAACTTGTTTTCAAATAGCCTTCGGGACCTCGGAATGCCTTCAACCGAATTACCGACGTGCGTGCCCACTTGTAAACAAATGGTTTCCATCAACAACTCGGCAACATAGTTTAAAAATAAATATTTCAAAGTTAGGAACAAACAGCTTTAGACATCTATCAGATTAACTAATAAATTAACCAAAAAAGTTGTCCAAGTTGGAACCCTAGCTTCCTCGTGCTAGTAACATGAATGTGAAGATGATTGAAATGTTCCCAATGATCTCAATAGGTTCTTAATCTTAACGGATGTTGAAATTAATGTTTTAAGGATTCACAGGGATATTACAGAGACGTCGCGGCGCTAATTGCACGGACATTACAATAACTTGGAATATCCTGAAAATCAACACAATTTGAGCAAGATCGGGCTATCAGAAAGTGGAAACGCTGCAAATTCTAGTTGATCTATTCGGAAGTCCCCAGTTATACCTATTATCTGTTTCATAATTTTATCAAGTGTTAATTTTATGAGTTTATTTAAACTAAAAAAATAATTTTAATCTATATTCTGCATTTGTCCTTTGTATTGAAAGTTGAGAGGCCTTATCATAGGGCAGCCATTCTTACAAACGTTCCAGTGTACTTGAATACTTATGAAATACATTCTAATTAACTTAACGTTACAGTATTGTAATATAATATACAAAAATAAATAAATCGAAAAAAAAAGTTTATTATTTCTGTAATGGCTCCCCTACACGGATCACCTGACTACCAGAACTGTACCATGCGAGTATAGCTGCTTCCTAGGTACGGTCAGAAATTAAACCCACGACAGCACAACATAAATTTAACGACATAAAATACAAATTCAGTAAAAAATGATGCTTTCCCTTGTTCTCCTCGACCTCCCACTCTACTGAATTGAAGCTTCGGAGACAGCGTTATGGCTAGTATGTTCGTATAGGATCAGCCACGCCACCAACCATTTATGGGATCGCATTTCACAGAATTGAAATCTTACGAATTGATCTGTTATGGAATTTTGTCAACGGGTGTTTTGGATGTTGATTTATTGCGAGTAAAGCATAGACGAGTAGATATCCCCTTTGAGTTATGTATTATCGGAAAATATAAGATAAAGATTTCGATCTAGTCGGAGCTAATGTGGTCTAGTCGATTTGTACGAAAAATGTTTTGATGAACCTAAATCAATTTATCTGCAGATCAGTTGATTTTCAGAAATAATAAGCTTAATGTTTTGTAAGAATTAAAAAACTAACATTCTTTTCTTTCCATTTGCTTTTTTGAGCTTCCTCAATTAATGTTGGAGTTACTGCTCAACCAACTGGCTAGAATTTTGAATAAACTTTTTGGTTCATTGACCAAAAAACATTGAATGTTCAAATTTCGTAATCGATCAAGAAAATTAAAAATTTTAACCTCCCTTCTTCTATATTTGGTGTTTTACGTTTCAAGATGTGTTGAATCGTTGAAATCGAATAAAAGCAAATCTTTCCGTCTGTCGTCGTTCGGAGCTTTTTTTCCGAAACTACTGGACGAAAGTTTATGAAACGCAGAACAAAAATCACATTTAAGGTCTAGTTGGGACTGAATTCTCAGTTCTCAAGGTATCAATCTCAGTCAATCCTAAAGGGCGAAATCAAATTACTCAAATTTCACAAATCTGGATATCAAAACATTTCGATCGATATCGATAACCCCATCGTTTCTATGTACTCGTACGAAGAATCGAATACGCCCATCCGGACCGCTTCATATTAATACGGTCACACGCACTGACGGAAAAAAGAACGTTCACACGAATGTGAACGTGAACGTGCTTGGACAAACTGAAAATCGCATGAGCATCTAGAGGAAGAGTGTGGTGCAACGGCCTGAGTGCTGCCCCGTCGGATAGAATTATACTAGGAAGCCACGAACGAGAGAGTGCTCATGCCCTGGGCTCCGTTTCGATGGATGTCAACTCAATCGAAAGTAGCCACTTCGGTATCTCGATCCTATCGATGATGTCCAAAATCGAACGCACAGAGTGAGAGAACCTACTTCGAACTAGAGTGATAAGAACGACGATACTCCGCAAGTCAAGTGACACTGACAGTCGTCGGGGGGAGTGGAGATTGTTGTTTTCCGTCCATTTGCTAAGATCACGTATATTCCCCCCGAATTATTTTCTTGAGGTAGAATATTCCGTATGTTCGAGTGTAAATTCTATCTGCAGACGTTCGGCCAAGTTTGCGACGCCACAGCCGCTGGCTCGTTGACAAGGTTGAATTCGTAGCTCGCCAGCAAATTATGAGCAAGAAACGGACGGCGAAATTTCAACACCAGTCCCTTTTATTGGCAGAAGACTATTCGGTGATACCCTCCTTCTCTGGCCCTCCTCTAGAGGATGTGACGAAATGCTATTAGAGATATGTCTACCTCAACTAAATACGTTTTAGTTACACCAAGTACTTTGTAAGCAGTAGGTTTGGAAGGAATGCTGTCAGTAATAAAAATGATTTGCCTGTCTCGTAAGACCGGGGTCTCCAAACTACGGCCCGCGGACGCCGATGGAAAAAATTAGGCTACCGCCAGAACAAAACGAGAAGTCAGCCAGAAATAATTTGAAATAAATAAATACAAAACATATTTCTCCTGAATGCTTTGTTTTTATATTTCTGAAAATTAAATTGTTATTATTTCTTATTAAACAATGGAAAACTAATAATCATGGAATTGAAAAAATATGTTTTAGCACTATAAACTAAGTTTTGGTTCCTACAGAAGGCCTTATTTTGAATTTTTCAAATTCGTACAGGAATGCTTAAAACACTGTTTTCAATTGTCTGACTTTCAAAATTTTCCATTCCTGAAAATTCAATTGTTAATATTTATATTGAACAACGTAAAAGTAATTATGCAATTTTAAAAACTCAGCAAACTCTTTCACAGGGGTTTATTATTTAATGATTCATGATTTGAATTTCTACTAAGCTTTGGAATGTGCGTGTTTCACAGGTGATAGAGCGATTATTGAATTTCAGGAGATATGCATAGAGCACTTAAATCGGTTCTCAACCAAAATATATATTTGGATTGATCAGTTGATCATATTTGTGTGCCTCCTGAAATTCAATAACCGCTCTATCACCTGTAAAACACGCACATTCCAAAACTTAGTAGAAATTCAAATCATCAATCATTGAATAATAAACCCAAGTGAAAGAATTTGCAGCGTTTTTTTCAATGGTTATAAACAATTGAAAAATATTCTAGGAGTTTGAAAAATTTTAAATTTCAAAACAAAAACAATAATAATTAATGCAAATGTTGGCACCATGTATCGGCTATAGATCGGGAATGGTTTGAGCTATGGACCACATTCCATTCCTCGTAAATATGTTCTTCAAAAGTAAATATTTAAAATTTTTTAAAAGTGAGATAGCTGGCTCAAGAATTGGGGCGTCGTCGGACTAAACAATGGGAAACTAATAATCATGGAATTGAAAAAATATGTTTTAGCACTATAAACTAAGTTTCGGTTCCTACAGAAGGCCTTATTTTGAATTTTTTCGTACAGGAATGCTTAAAACACTGTTTTCAAATTTAAAATTTTCCGTCCGATATCTTTTGCAGGGCTTACAAAATTTGAAATTTTCAAATAGAAAATTCAATGATTCATGATTTGAATTCATTTGAAAAAATGTGGACTTGTTTTCAACCAAAATATATATTTGGATTGATCAGTTGATCATATTTGTGTTCCTCCTGAAATTCAATAACCGCTCTATCACCTGTGAAACACGCACATTCCAAAACTTAGTAGAAATTCAAATCATGAATGCAAGCCAAATGAATGAAATTGAATAATAAACCCCATTGAAAGAATTGGCAGCGTTTTTTTAAGGGCGATTACAATTGAAAAATATTCTATTTGAAAATTTTAAATTTCGTAAGACGGAGCATGCATAGCAGAGTGCTTCAACCCGTGTATCGGCTATAGTTCACTCCAGTATCCACATTATCACTAAGTAAAATAAAAGATAAAAATAAATAAAAAACTCTTGTGTTTGTTTTGATTGCAGTAACCTAGTGATGTGGTGAATGTGGATGCAAATGTTGGCACCATAAATCGAGGCATACATCGGGAATGGTTTGAGCTACGGACCTGGGGAGGGTATCATTTGATTCCTCATGGAAAGTTCTTCAAAAAAGTCCAAATTTAGGCTGCCTTGACTTTTTTTGAGGTTTTTAGGGATCTTACAAAACTTTGACAACCCTTAAAAGGCACTTTAAATTAAGTGAGAGTGCTGGCTAAAGAATTGGGGCGTTGTCGGACTAATATTGATTTTTCTTGAAAATATCAGATTTTTTGCTCCAGCGGTTTGGGAGAAATCGTGCGTACGGCGGAAGGACGGAAAAATATTTATTGCAGATTTGGATTCTACACCCTTTGAAACGTGAACCATGAAATTTTCAGTGGGGGTTAACATTTTTTTTTCAAGAGCGATTACAATGGTTTATTATTGAATAATAAACCAAAATACAGTCTCTAAAAACCAATGTTTTGTACCGATATTAGGCCTAGTTTTGAATTTCTAGGAGTAATAAAAAATACTGTAACGTCTAGGAGTACTTAAAAATACTGTTTTTAAGTGTCAAATTTTCGAAATTTCACCGGACCTTCCTGTTGGCCCATCCCACCACCTCGACATTATGATACGGTCCTTGATGCAAATAGTTTGGAGAGCCCTGGTGTAAGGTATTCTGTCATTTCAGTTTCTTTTCATGAACTGGATGGAAAACTTGTAAGCGAGTTCTACTATCTACTTTGCAAGCAGGTTCCATGTTACATGGTTGTGTCTTCGACTGGGTATTTCATAACAGTTGTCCTCGAGAGTTGTTAACAAATCTCTTAATTTTGGACTGTGGTCGAATGAATGTAGGATAAAGGATTCGTACAGCACATATTACAGTACACATATTGCAGTAAATATAAAATTTCCCCAAACTAAATCATGTGTCAGCCCCAAATTTAGTATCCGCCAAGCGCAAATTGTTTGTAGTTCAATCAACTCAGTTTAGAATGCAGCCAGGTAAGTAAGGAGGGGGAAATTTTGAGCTTGAGATGTGAACATTTGTCTCAAACCAAGCACTTCCCAAGAGTGCGCACTTTACAATATTTAGGAACATGATTTAGGACATGAGATACAATACCTGATACCGTCTGATTTAAAATTAGAGGGGAGAAGTGTTAACCTAGAAATAAGGAGTATCATAAGTATCGAACGATATGAAGCAAAAAATTTGGACTCGATACTACATGAGTGCGAGGTGTAATTAATGAAAGTGTCTTTTCCTGATTCCATTTTGAGTTGTGCAGCGAATCGTGTAGGAAGCGGTAGTAAGTACGTTCATGTGGTGTAATGCCAACTCCAACCTTCTCGCTTGGGGAGTTTCTTTTCGAAGAGTTTAGAGGATGATCGGTGTTCAGGTGAACCCAAGGAAGATATAAACGGTTGTGCAGTTAACTGATGGAGGCTGTATTTCAAATCAACGCGTACACGCTCAATCAACGAGTATGGAAATACATAATTCAATTAGTATTCGTCGATACAGTGAACCAATCAAATAAATACAGGTGTTGAACAAAACCTTAGGGCGCTTCTGCCAAAGTTGCGGTTTCGCGGGTAGCCAACAATATCACAAAATATGCTGCTTTGCCACTACTTAGTTAGGAGAATGAAGTCACTTTGATAACTATGATATGAAGTCAGTCAAGTTAACAAGGGTGTAAGAGCCGGCTAAAACGAAGGAGAGAACTGACTCCGGACTCTGTTAACCAAAAAACGGGAAAATTTTGTTTGGAGGGGAGTTAAGAAAATTTAAAGTGGGGAATCGCGGGGAGCTGAGAGAGAGGGATAGTAGAAACCAATCAGGGACGGGGTTACAACTACCCCGGGAAACCCCAGGGTGCAAGGGAGACTACGAGTGACTGACCGTTTGCTAGAAAAAGGGTGGCTTGGGAAAAACCCACGGCGCAAAGCAGCTTGGGGAATTCGGAGTCCATTAAAGACTTTAAATATTTTCACATAAGAACGGGATTCATGGACAATGAGGTAACGGCGGCGGGTACCATTACCTGTGGAGGAATACGAGTCAAGTGCGGTTTTCATGAGGTAATGACCCAAACACCGAAAAACTGTTCATGATCCAAAACCATTTCAGATACACCTGAACAACAGGGAATCATTTTCTCACATCATTTTCAGCATGATTGTATTGTTAGTAAGTCCTGGGCAAGCGCAATTTTTAAATCCCCGTTAAAACAGTAATTTCTACAGTTTTTATACTATTTTGATGAAATTTTGAAGAATATTTCATGTTGTTCGTGTCATTTTAATGATCTACACATTCGTGTTACCGATACGAGGAAGCTTTGTGCCAGAGCCAACATGGTGGTTGTTACGAGAATTTTTATTGACTCAGTACCTTCCGTACAGTTCACAACATCCACCCATGCAAGATATTCCACTAGGGAAGGGACAAAATAAATTAATCTTGAATCGGAAAACATCCTGTTGGAACCGTAGCGGAGATTAGGAATAAGGAGCGGCGATAAACCCAACAAATACCAGCCTACTATATTTTGGAAGCGATAACGATCGTCAGTTAATGGGACATTAGTAACTTGACACCTCACGGTTGGTCAGCGCTTATTGATCGTGAAACGTAATGGTTCGATAATTGGATATCTATGGATGTGGACGTTGAACCGAATAATTATGAACAAATATTAAATCTAGGTACGTTATATCTGGTAAAAAAATTTCCGAAAAAGACAAATGTCTGTAACTCGATGTGTAATAATACGATGAACATTTGACCTAAACGTACAGCACATGATTGAACATTAATATGAACTTTTTCCCCTCCCAGTGCCAAAATTGTAATCCATTCTCCTTCCCAACTGTTAAACAGCATTTATTTACCATTCCATTGGCAATCCTCCTCCCTCCTCGGACTCCATTTGCTAACCTATTCAATATTGCTAAGCTGTTTACTGTAAGGCAAATTATATGTTAAAAATTTACTTCTACAATTCTCGAATGATCCACAAATGATAGGTTCACCACTAAATCCAAAGTGTAGTCGCAGGGGACGTGATATCGTCCAGACCGAGATTAACATCGTCCTCTCACAATCCGAGATTCATAATTTACATTATCCACATAGCGCTAGTGAGTCATATGAAAAGTGCTAAGAGATAGGCAAGATCGAATTACAAAAACGCTGCAAATTCTTTCACTGGGGTTTATTATTCAATTGGCTTGCGTTCATAATTTGAATTTCTACTAAGCTTTGGAGTGTGCGTGTTTCACAGGTGATAGAGCGATTATTGAATTTCAGGAGGCACACAAATATGATCAACTGATCATTCCAAATAGGTATTTTGGTCGAGAACAGATTTACGTGTTCTATGCATATCTCCTGAAATTCAATAATCGCTCTATCACCTGTGAAACACGCACACTCCAAAGCTTAGTATAAATTCAAATCATGAACGCAAGCCAATTGAATAATAAACCCCAGTGAAAGAATTTGCAGCGTTTTTTTAATGGTTATCAGAATGCTTCAACCCGTGTATCGGCTACAAAGCCTTTTAGGAGTTCACTCCAGTATCCACATTACTACATCACTACGTCACTTACTGATATCAACACAAAAACTGATATCAACAAAATAACAATGTTGGCACCATAAATCGGGCCATAGATCGGGAATGGACTAAGGACCTGGGGAGGGGCTCATTCGATTCCTCGTGGAGTGTTCTTCAAAAAGAGGACAAATTTAGGCCGCCTTGACTCTTTCTGAGGTTTTTAGGGATTTTACAAAACTTTGACAACCCTAAAAGGGCACTTTAAATTAAGTGAGAGAGCTGGCTCAAGAATTGGGGAGTCGCCGGACCAACATGTATTTTTCCTGATAATTTCAGCTTTTTTGCTTCAGCCGTTTGGGAGAAATCGTTCGTGCGGCGGACGGACGGAAAATTTTTTATTGCAGATTCGGATTCTACACCCTTTGAAACGTAAACCATGAAATTTTCAGGGGGGTTAGAATTTTTTTCCAGAGCGATTACAATGGTTTATTGTTGTATAATAAACCAAAACAAATTGTAACCAGTCTTAAAAAGACCAGTAGATGTGAAACTGTTAAGCGTTTTTTTAAATCTTGTGTTTATTCACATATTGCCAGCCCAATTCCATGACAATGTTAGATATTCTTACATATTTACATATACTTAATAAAATCCAAAATTTATCAATCCTCATACTGGTTTTATACTTAATAAAGTCTCAAATTGTATCTTATATTCTAATCCCGACTAGTTTCATAAAGTTCAGCAGGTCTTTTAAACGACCAGCACTTCCCTCTTTTATGAACGCACGCGACCTGATTTGTCCCCATCCTTCTCTTTCCTCTTCGTAGAATGAACAATTCATCGTTTCGTGGACCATATCTTCTTCAACCTGCAACGATCTCACATTGGTGAATCTGCCACTCCCATCAAGTATAAACTTCGGTTTATATTCCCATGGTTGGAACGATTGGCACGATTTGGACAATATCCTGGCGGTTGAAGCGAAGTCCGGAAAATCTTGGTTTGGGTTTAATGTGGTTTTGAATCAGATAATGGTGGTATCCCTTATCCAGAGATATCTGGTCATAACTCACCTGCCACTCCATCAACATCGCTCTGACAAAGAGGAGCAGTGCGTTCGGAAGGGGAACGAGCGTTAGCTCATCTCTTAGCTTTGCTCCGTACTTAGCCGCACTGTCAGCCATATCATTTCACATGACACTAGTGTGCCCCGGCATCCACTGAATGGTTATGATTTTATTGGGGCACTCCAGGATGGCACTATTTATTTACGGTATTTATCTACAGTAATTGTTTATTTATTTATCGAACAACGGGTGAGCCAAATTACAAAGAACAATTCAGATAGATACAAGTAACAGTGTAATCTAGTAGGTACAGTGGGCAGGGGGGGATTAAACAAATTTATTACAACCGAAATGAAAGTAAATTGACACCAGAGTGCAGAAAATAATTAATAATAAAAACATCGCTTTATTGAAGATAAATAGGAGGAGAAAATGTCAATATCGGGATTGGTTTGAAGTAATGAGTTGGCACTATCCAACATTCTATAGAGTGGCCTATGGTACATATAATTAGTAAGTGAAAAGCCAATTGAGAAAAGAGCCGCATTCCTCGTGCGAACTTGTGGAACTAGGAAGTTGATCCTAGAAAGACGGCAGGAGCGATCCAGCTGGTTACGAATCAATTTGGACAAAAAATCAGGTCACTCATAGAACGACGCGATCGAAGTGACATCAAATTACATCTCACCATCAGCCACGGGTAATCGAAATTGGTGGAGGGGGTGCCCAACTTGTGACCAACAAGGTGACGTGTCATTAATAATTAAACCAGCATGTTGTGAACCCAACATATTGTACATATTACAACCGAATAAACGAGCTCGGAACCAAGCGTGCGGAAGGAGAATATCTTACCGGCTGGAGAATCTCTTTCCTTCTTGTCCACGGGTGCTTGCAAAAGTTTCCGAACCAAGAACACTCCTACCTAACCGATTGGGAACTCACAGTTGTTTCATTACTTACCGGGTTCTCAATACACCTCAACGATTAGGAACTCACGGTTGTTTTATTACTTACCGGGTTCTTAATATCTCCAAATATTAACTCACGGTTGTTTCATTACTTACCGGGTTAATATTATTCCTGCTACTGTTGCTACGGGTTTCTTTGTATAAAGTTTTCCGGCTCCAATAGTACAACCTTCTCCTTCACTTTCATCTCACGCCAACCTTTTCCTATAGCTAAATTCCAAATTCTTTTTGTTTATGAACTTTTCCAATTTCACTATAAACTCAGTTCATAACACAGCACATACGAATAGTAATGATTTAAAAGAATATGAGTTAATAGATGAAAAAAAGCTAATCTAGGGAATCCTATCAACAAAATTCCAATTATCAAATGATCATCGTCATCGTCGTGCTTGATTAGAAGAGAAAATGTGATACCGGCTGTAATTTCCTCTCGTTACGGGATTTTTTTTTTCATTTTCAGACGGGTTATGATGGGCAAAACTCGTTTCATGCAAAAAGGCTGAGGAGCTTCCCATCCCAATTGTGGAGAATCAGGACCACAGAACAACTAATATTAAGTACCTAAGCCTGCAACACGACAAGCCCATATTACCGTTACACCGGCTGATGATTACATCTTTCCTCAGAGGAGCTAAGCAGCTACGACTAAGCCCCTAACTACATCCTCGACTGAATAAATTACTCATATAGAAATTCAACGGTCTTGATGTGCGGTCATTACCTGGTGTCGGCCGACAAGAACTAGTTGCAAACGCATTTAAAGCCTACAAATGAGTCGACTATGAGGAACAGCGGAGGTCGTGTAACTAGTTTTCATTCTAAGAAGTTAATCGTCAATGATCTTGTACGTTGGAACCACTCCGGTGAACTTCACCTCCATCAAGGACTGACCGCTTTACTTCATCCACGATGTCCAATTACGTCAATGAACCTGTAACTCAGAGTTATCGCATAGGAGCCCGTTTTTCTACCTTTTTTTTGCCGATAGTAGAGCAAAATTCAATGCCTTCGTGATCGTCAAAGCTTCACACGATCTCATTTCCCCCTTTTTTTGTAGATCAGGAATGTAGGAGGTATTTCCTTATATCCCTACACTGCGGAAGGTAAAGATTTCTCAAGAACATCAAATGGCAGAACCCTCGTCAGATCCATATTGATTTATCTCTCTAGTAATTTTCCCCATCAAGTCGGAAGTTCATGGTTTAAATCACCTTGTTTGTATTTACTTACAATGGTACCAGGGATTCCAATTGTAAAGTAATAGGAAAAGTGACTACCTATCCTTATACCTACTTACAACCTTGTATGTGTAGTGAGTGAATTGAAATAAACTGCAAAGGAAAACGTCCACCAAGTTGGGCGTGGCCATATCTTTCTTGGCTGTACATGATTGTTTAGGTCCTTAATATTAAAAGATGTACTATACAAGCTTTTTACAACGATTCATGGGAGGAAAATGTCATAGAACATGTCCCGACAGACGTCAACGCCTTCAATCTTGGGAGTCAACATGTTTTGTCGGTCTGTCGAGCTGAATCTACAGTCGAGTTGAAATTGAAGATGATTAAATTGGGTTGAAAATTCCATCGATCCTCTGGAACCTGATGAAATTGATTGAATGACGTCATTGAATTGACTTTTAGAGCGGCGAAATTAGAACGCGACCAGATTCTTTGTAAATTTCATAGAAGTCGGATGAAAACTGTGGAAATTAAGTTTGTTCAGGGATCTGCGTATACATAGACAAACAGATATAAAACCAAAATTGTTCAGAATACTTAAATATAAAATATGAGTAGAAGAATGTTTTTTTTTTAAGAAAAAAGTTATCCATCTCCCGTAAATGAAAAAAAAGCTTTTTCCTACTTCCGCTACCTACAGGTAGACGAAGAAGCAAAAAATATCTTCCTGCGTTGCGGGTCAATCGTGATTAATGAGTGTTTGGTAGATTTTGCCTTTGAACATGAACAGACTCATGAATAAT